>PVIR01002577.1:0-100560 GCA_004026965.1 Petromus typicus
TAAATGAAGCACTTAGTTTAGGCTATTGTAACAAATAACTGTAGCCCAAGAGACTTAGACCAGAGATGTTTATTTCTTACTGTTCTGAAGCCTGGAAGTCTACAATCAAGACTTTGGCATGGACTGTGCCTAAGGAGAGCCCTTTTCCAAGTTGCAGGCATCCAGCTCCTTGTAGCTTCTCATGACAGCAAGAGGGTAAGCGAGCTCTCTGCCTCTTCTTATAAAGGCATTGCTTCTCAAAGGCTTCATTTCTAAATATTCTGACATTGGAGACTTCATTTTAACATGTGGATTTCAGAGTGACATGAACAATAGGCCACAACAGATAGCATTAGCTTTGTTTCCTTGTAACTTTCATTTTCATCACCACTAGTATCATCATCACCATCATCATCATCATAATGATCATTATGATCATCATCATCACCAACTCAAAATTTAGTTTCATGAACAAATTTTTAATGGGTTGAAAATTATTAGCCATGCAGAAGTCATTAATAAATTATTTTACTTATTGTTTGCTTTTTCAAAAAGCATCATATGTAGATCACAGTATTTGGAATTGTTGGAATGAATGGCTTTTCTTAGAGAAATTTTTAAATGATCGTTTATCACTAACAAATTTTGAGTAAGGACACATATATATATTTACTGCTTTCAAATCACTGATAGGTTTAGATTTATTGGTGAAACTCATTGGAAAAATTGTTTAGGTTTTAGGATTCACAATGCTATAACAACATAAAGCTAAGACTTTAGGAAATGCATGTTGAATGACATTACACCAACAGAACAAACTTTACTTAGTTAAAACTCAGGCTGAAAAACAGATGCAGGAATATTGAAAGCACTTTCAAAATCTCACTAGGACTGGAAATTTTAAGAATAAAAGTGGAAAAAATTTCTTATTAACTTCATTGTGATTTTTCAATATCTTTCTCTTCTATATCTACTAGTATATGCATTAGTATTTTATATTTTGGTAAACTATCTTTTCTTTTCCTTCAAAGGAGCAAAATTTAGCCCTTCCCATGCAGACACTGTTTTGTTAGTGACATTTAACTTGAGTTTTATTTTGACCAAGTAAATTCTCTCTGTGCTAAGAACGCATGTTAGACTAAATGTATAATAGGAAATGATACATATTCAATTTTAAAAATCAGGTGTCCGAGAATACAAAAGGAAATTAAGTCACAGCAAATTAGGATTTTAGATTCAGATATTGTAGCCATAAGTATGCTAATCTCATATTCAAAATTACTGAGATAAAGTAATTTCACATATCCAAAACTTATATGTAAGCAAAGAATAACCAATAACCATTTTAAAATATGACTATTTCTTTATTCATGCCATTTTAATTCCAAAGAGACTTAAAGTCACACGGATATATATGTGGACTTCCACAGAAATATGTAAATGATGTAAAAGTTCTTACTACATGACAATAAAAGCTTAATAATTAAAAAGGTATGATAAATACCACATGACTCCAATATCCATCTTAAGATATGGTACTGACATTATTGTCCAGAGACCGAGCATCTTATTTTTGCTGAATTTCTGAAAAATTTCTCTTAAACCTCTAAATTGTTATTTTTTCAAGTGCCAGCAACAGAAGTTACTTCATATTTCATTTAAATAACTAGATAATTTGCTGTATGGAATATTAATCCTTAGAATAATGTTTAGTGGGTAAATTTTAAGAGTTGATATGGAATCATTTCTAGTCACTTCAAAGATCTAAACACTTCCATTTGTACAGTATTTCTGGGCTTCGACACACTCATGAAGCATGTCAGAGTTCTTTTATTTCTAGTTCTGACTTTAAAAATATTAATGAAGATGAAGTTAGTACAGTTTAGCATTGCTGAACTGGTATTTATATTCAGAATTGGTTAAGTTTCATTAGACTAAGTTTAAAATATTGGACTAAGCATATGAATTCCAGATCTCACCAGTTCCAAAAATCTGGTGAGATCTCATAATGTAGTCTCATGTTATCCCTGCATATAACTATCTTACATATGACTGTATTTTATATACTTTCTAAGCATAATGTATTCTCAGGCAATCCAGACCTCACTAAGACTCTTGTCTAAATAAATACATTTTTTCTTCAATGCATAACATGCAGATAGTAGCTTCAGTAGCAAAAAGCCATAAATTACATATGAAGCTATTAAAAATTATTTTCAAAAGCCGGAATTTCAAACTCACCTGATTCAAGGACTGACTGTGCATGGGCTTTGATGTTAAAAATTAATTAGCACTACATTGCCCTTAACTGCAATTCTGGGGACAAGTCCCTGTCTGGTGGTCGTTTCAGTGCAAAAGTTGGAAAGGTAGCAGGTTAGAAGACCAGGATCTTTGTCACTAAAACCAGAGGAATGAAAAGACCCAAAATGTATTTGGATCCAAATCCAACAGTCTTGGAGGGGATGTTCACCCAACCAAATGGGTAAAAAGCAGATGTAGAAGTCAAGCTGAAGTGCCAGAAATCCAGGAAATCAAAGATCGAAGTAATTGGAAGCAAGTCTACAGACCAAATGAAGATTTCTGGTGTAAAAGGTCGTATGGTTTCCAGCCCATAATCTAGCTGGTCTCAGCTTTACACAACATATCTGTGAAGGCACAGAAAGATCACAAAAATCAAGACATGCAAATCAGAACTGACAATAAATTTATTGACAATATCCATGAGGAATGTGCCCAAGCTAAAAGCTAAAGAGCACTGGATTGAAAACTACAGCCTACTCAAAACATACTTCATGCAATTACAAGTAGATAAAATTTTCCCTCTTGCTGTTTTTCCTGGGTCAGAAATAAACTTATAATGATCTGCAAACCAAGTAACTATGTGAAAATCATATTTTGAGATTCCTTTTCTTCCTCTAATTCATTGTTTCTTATCACCATGATTATATTTTAGTATGTTTATACATTTAGGTTTTATTTTTTAAAGAAGGAAAACAACAGGCCAGAAATATGTCTGTATTTATGTTGGCAATGGTTGTCCAGTGATGCCACTATATAACATCCTACAGAATATAATATTTGCAGAGGAAGTGTTATGGATTATAATGGATCATATTGGCAAAATTATGGATGATAATGACAAAAAACTAAGAAAAATGAATGTAAGTTTTCAAAGCTCTTCATCAATCTGGAGTACTGCAGAACTAGGCACTGAGACGGGAACTTTATTTCAAATTAGTAGCACCTCAATATCTACTAGTTTAAGAGATAGATGTTGGCCTAAGAGTTAATGTGCTGTACATGTGAGAGAAAGATCTGCCAAGTTGTGGATACAAGAGGTTAGGTGATTCAGTCTGGACTTTGGAATATCCACATTAAACATAAGCTGAGAGGTATTTAGTAGAGCACTGATCAGATTAGGCCCCATCAGTGAGATAGTATCTGACATAATCTTTTGTTAACTATTGATAGCTGTCTAACACCCACTCAGAATGAGATATTTCGTATGCAACACTCTTGCTAGGCCACTGTTGACATTCTAATGATGAAGAAAGGTAGCAATTTTCACACTTTTATTTTAAAATATTTTATTATGGGTAAAACGAGGTTAATTAATTCTTTTACATTTAATTGAAATAATGGTGAATGTCATGGTGAGGTTTTGGAAAAATGGACTGACATAAGCATATATTCCAATTGTTTTCTGTGAATAAAGGTCACTGATCTCACCAAGTGGGTTAAAAGTGGGATGTAAAAGTATTTTTTTTATTTTTTCAGATATTTACCACTTTTCTCTCTCTTTTTTTAAAGTGTGTAACTATGGTCTTCAACATGATGTTTTGGTATACACATATGGTGAAATGATTCCTGCAGACAAGCAAACTAATATATCCATCGTGTCACTCGTCTTTTAAAATTTTATTACTTTATTTTTGAAGTGTTATAAAATCACCAAAATTCTATTCTCTTAGCAAATTTCTGTTTAAAATACAAGGGTTTTGATTGTAGTCTTCATGATACAGAGGACCCTTTAATCTTTTACCTACATTTATGCATTTTTCCCCACTGATAGTTACCCTTCTTCTATTATTTCTACATATTTAACTTTTTTGATTTGTTTTAAAGATTTTTGGATTCCGAATATCCATGACATAAAGTAATATTTAGAGCAATTTTAACCTATGGTTTTAAAATTTGTGCTTGCTAATAACAACCTTAATAGGTCAATGATTGCTTGGTTATAAATATGAAGGACAAGATTTATTTAGATATTTATGGTGTGAGATTATTCCTAAAGCACCAGACACACCGCAACTTCCTCTTAATATTCCATAGCCATTCCTTGAGACAGAACCTATAATGAGAGTTACAAATGCTTTGTTTTGTACCATCTTCTTCCTTCCCTCCCCTCCCATGTTCTCCCCTTACGTTCCTTGTCCTGATCTTTCCTTTCCTGTTTTGTCCTTTTCTTTCTCTCTTCTGTCCTGGCTCCCCAAGACTTTACACCCTAAATATCTTTTCACTGCTAAAATTCATTGATTTATCCCTCTGACTCTTTTGCTTTGCTGCCTACATTAGGTGCTTAATTCCAGTGGCCCACATCCCTTGCTGACCTTACTGGAGACATCTGTGTTACTTTTGTTAATTTAGTTGAACTCTTTGGTTGTCTTTTGGGTCATTAGTTAGTTTGCTTCTTTGTTAATCAACCCTATTCCCATGAACTGCCTGTGACAGCACAAATTCTAACATAATCATTTTTCTTTCTCACTTTAAATGTTGCTGTCAGTTAAATTGACAAATTTAGTTGCATATTGGAACTCTATTTAGACAAATCCACAAAGACAAAACAAACTGACAACATCATACTCTGTAGTTTTATTTCATACACTTTTCTGGATTTGCACATGGAGAAATTGGATGGCAATGGCAATAACGGTGAGAACAGAAATGTAATATTGAGTCCTCTTTTTAACAGATAAGAATATAAACAAGTGCAATTAAAAGGTTACAAAAATTCCATTAGAAGCATAAACAGATATAGGCCAAATGAATGATTATCAGTTCGTCCTATACCCCCACGTATTCAAATCTAATGTAGGTAACACTTAAGATACTTTTTACACAAGAAAATGTATTATTGCTGCAATAAAGTGTTATAGATTCATGTTGTGAATTTTGCTGATCGATGGAAGTATTGCTTGCTTATATCAGTTTATATCCTCACAACAAAAATCTTCACATCTGAGTTTGGCTTTAGAACTATCTTTCATCTTTTCTCCAACTAAATTCACTGCACATTGTTTTTGTGACTTCTTTTGCTCAGCTCTGTGTGTTCCTTAGCTAAATAATAGGTGTGGAAAGTGTGAGTAGGCTCTGGAAGTTTCTTGATTCTTCAGGCCATTTTAAATTAGAGTTTCTAGATCTAACATTACACTGAGTTCCAAAGTTTGTTCATGGTTAATTTACTGTTCTATCTGTCTTGATGCCTAACTGATGTTTTTGTTTGTTTAATGTGAGAGGTCTTCCTAATCCCATTAAGTGGAAACAAAGTTTACAAATGTAAATCCATTTTACTTTGATTTAGTACTTTTGGAAGACCAGGCTCCACAAATCAAGGGCTGAACTTTGACAGCCAGAGTAATTTCAAAGGTGTTTTTCTCTCACCTTCAAGAAAAAAAGGACCGAGACTTTTCTTGAGCTTCCTTTTTCTCCTCTAAAGATAAACATTGGCAGTGGAGGAGCTAGAGAGGATCAGGGGCTTGGCAGAGCTTTTGTGTCCAGAAGTAAATGTTGGGATAAAAGGCTGAGATTCTGCTATGGCCAATTAGCTCAGTTGGTTAGAGTGTGGTGCTGATAAAACACTGAGATTGTGCAGATGGAAACAACCTGTGGTATTGTTCCTGTTGTTATCCACTGTCAAATGAATTTCCATTCTTTGAAAGTATATATTAACCCACGGATTTCTGCAGGGAGCTGAGAATGAATCTCTGGAATCCTAGTCAGAAGGCTGAGGCCAGTCACAATCACTTTGATCTTCACTTCTTGAATCTATGAACTAATAGCAATAATGGCTGGTGTTTATTAGAAATGAGAGTGAGTTACAAATTCCATATTACTTTCTCTGGTCCTAAGATTAGCTCATATAAGCTTCTGAATTAGTAAAATTTGAATGACAATGACAGTCAAGTTCTTTCATGTAATTCTGAATATCAAATGGGGGAAATTCTTATAAAACCCTTTGAAAATTGAAGTTACTACTATTAGGAAACACCAATGATTGCTTACTGAAGTCAATCTTACAACCCATGAATCAGTTGCTCTCAAAAGAATGTTTTCAGGGCTGGGGATTTAGCTCAGTGGTTCTGGAACCTGCTTTGCAAGTGCAAGGGCCGAGGTTTGATCCCAGGTAACCACATATAACAATGCTGGGTGTGGAGACTCATGCCCACCAGTAATCAGTACCACATACCACAGTGCCAGGTGTGGTAGCTTCTGCCTGTAATAACAGCACTCAGGAGGCAGAGGCAGGAGGATTGCTTTGAGTTGAAGGCTAAGCTCACAGCTAGCCTGAACTACAAAATTGAGACCCTGTCTCAAAAAGAAAAAAGTTTTCTACAGATTTTAAATCAGATTAGACACATACACTTTCCTGTGTAATTAACAACTTTGAAATAGTCTACATTTAATAGATATTATTAACATGAAATTATAGAATGAAGATACTTAAGACCTAGTGAGAAAAAATTTTAGTTCTTTTTCTGAAACTTAATACATATTACTATTAATAAGAATAAATATGAATAGAAATAAAAGTAGCTTGATTAATATTGCTGGTAAAGACTAATAATGAGTATTGATAATTATTTGTTTATAACTATTTAAAAGTTTATACAATGAAATTATGGACTCCTTTTTACATGACATGAAAGCTGGTAACTACACATATATAAACAATGTTATGAATTTCATATATATATAATATGAATATACATATTTGTTCAATGTATTTGGAAAAAGCATTGATTTAGTAATCAGACAGGAATCAGATCCTGGGTCTGTTAGTTACTGAAGCTTTCTTGAAAGGAAATAGATCTTTAGTGACATAAATGGAATCAAGAGAGAGTTAACTGTCTTAAATATAACAAGAGTGTCCAAGTTTCATGTAAAGGATGATGTAAATATTTTCAACTTTTCAGTAAATATTTCATCAGCCAAATGTTCTTCTGCACAACTATTCAACTTTGCTGCTGTGACATTACAGCAGATGTATATAATAAATAAATGAGACTGACTATGTCCCAATATAGCTGTACTTACAAAATCAGATACTGGTCAACATTTAACCTGATGACTACAGTTTATTGGCAGCTTTAGTAAAAAATGGAAGTACAGTGGTACCTTGGTTCATGAACTTAATTCTTTCCACAATTCTGATCACAAACTGAATTGGTCACAAATGCATCAGATGTTAGCAAAAGGTTCAATATAAATAAAGTTAATGTATTTTGATCCCTGTGAATTTTTACAACAATACGAAGTAGAGTACAGTATGGTCTGAAGAGTGAACACTAACCTTCTTGAGGTGACTTCTGTCATGGAGGGCAGAGGAAGGTGGGTGAGGAGGAGGAGAGAGCCCACTCCATACAGACATCGAGATTTCCTTTAGGGTTTTTTTTTTTTTTTTTTAATCTTCTTTGTCTCTTAGCTTCAGGGTCAATTTTGATGAAAAATCTGCCTAATGCTGTGTGTTTTTCTTCTGCATGACTTCTGTAAGACTCTCTAGCTATAAGAGACCACAGCATCATTTATCAGATTCAACACTGTGTTCCTTACTGCTGTGTTGGTGTGCTACTTAACAAAGAAATCCTGGCATGCTCTCCATTTTTCCATAGTGGATTTTATCACCTCACAGCTAACCTCCTGCCTGTCTTCCTCTTTCTCAATGGATGCTCCTCAACAAGACTCTTCTGCTACTCACTGTACAATCCAGTGAGTTCTTCTATCTTCAGCTCCTCCTTATGGTCCTCAACAAGCTCCTCTCTCTCTGTCTGCACTACTGATGTCCAGACCGCACTCTTCCCCGTGGACACAATCTCCTCCACTATGTGTGCATCAGACCCTTCAAAGTCACCTTCAGTGACATATTCTGGCCATGGTTTCCTGTAGGCTGTTTAAGGCCAAATTTGAGACATTTTTCAGGCTTTATTAATGGAGTAGAGGACATTGAAATGTTTCTTCCAGAACTTTCAGAATCAAGAATGGCTCTTCAGTGACATCAGCACACCCCGGGAAGGGTGCCTTTCTGGACAGCTTCTTGAAGCTGCAGATCACTTGCGGGTCCATGAGCTGCAGAAGAGGTATCATGTTGGGAGGAGAGTCTGGTCTTTTTGAAGTCATATCAGCATCCATCATGGCTACACATTGTGTTGGGGCACCATCCACCAGAAGAAGGCACCTCTCTGGCAGCTGGTTGTCAGAAAGATATTTCCTAAGATTACTTGTAAACACCTGTGTGGTCATTCTGTGAATGATGGCCTAGAGACTCAGGCTTTCTCAATGATTCTTCATGTGACAGGCACCCTGGAGTTGTTCATATTCTGTTCCCTGAGTGCATCAGGGGTCTGGGAATGGTAAACCAGTAATGGCTTAATCTTCAGCTAGGCACTTGTGTCAGCACACAGCAAAAGGATTTCCAGGCATGGTGGTACATGCCTGCTATCCTAGCACTCTGGAGGAGGAGACAGGAGAATGGCCACAAGCTCAAGGTCAGTCTGGGCTATATAACAAGTTCAAGCAAGCCTGAATTACATCTCATGACCCTGTTTCAACTGCCCTCCCCCAAAAAGGAAGAAAAGGATCAATCCTCCTTCAGAGCTGGATCAGTCACACAGATGCCACCTGTGCTTCCTACAATTTCCCTCTTCAGTTCAATGATTATCTTTCTCAAAAGCTTCTTACCATTCGTGCTCTGCACCTTCTTGTTCCCTTCAGTATGGTTCTGAATTTTCTTTTCATCATCTCCCTTGCTCTGTACTTTGGAAGCATGTTGGATTGAATAATACTGTATGGGAGTGTATGTGCTAAAAACACTCAAAAGCTTCACAGCAATTATGTACAGGTCTGTCTGCCACTGAGATCTCAGAGAGAGGAAGCCACAGCCATTGGCCAGAACCATAGTTATGTTTATCACAGTCAAGGAGTTTGTGAACAGAAGCAAAATTTGAGCAAATACTTCTGTTTGTGAACCAAATTGTCCATCAGCAGAAGTGTCCATAAACTGCACATATGACTGTAATATATTAAATGTATACATGTATTTTAAAATATAGTCCAGGGATTAACTTAAATCTTAAAAGGTAGAAATGAAAACAAAATTTAGGGAGTCGTATTTTGGAAAAATTGAGCACAACTGTGATAGGTTTTGCATCTTAAATCATTAACTGTCATATCTTTCCTTATGGTGTGGTGAAGTTTGTAAAGCAGAGTTTGAAGTAGCATGGTTAGTTTTCTATTGATAATAATTTGATCATAAGCCAAATGCTTTTTGGTATATACCTTTCAGGGTTCACTGCTAGTTGTGATAAAAGTAACCCTGGGTGTTTTCACATGACTTTCTTTGGACAGAGGGGGATTAGAAGATGTGACTCAAACAGAAATCTAAATTTGTAGCATTATTTGCTCTGTGTTCTTTTAACCTCTACTAGCATGATGAGAACATGCTTTGAGTCAATTTCTGGGCCCACCTGGACAGGAAACATAAAGCAAACCCATCCTCAACTGAAGCCAGCATGCTACAAAATATGAATTAGTCCAATTAAGACCACTAGAGCCATCCAGCTAAGTCAGTGTAGACCATCTTTATAGAGTCTGCATATCTTTGAGTAATTTGTTCAGCAGCGTTTTAAGCCACAGTTTTTGGGACACATTTTTATGCAATAGTATTGTAGTCAGAGATAAGTGATCAAGGGGTAAGTGTTATAATACAGATTACATTGAACCTGTCAGACAGATAGGGAGACAAATACACAAGGGCACAGAGAGCTGTACAGGTTTACAACTCACAAAGACACTTTCTTCTATCTCTTTGAACTATTTTCTTCTTTAATTTTCAATGTCCCTTGCTGACGTTAGTAAGTAATAACATAGTATCCACAAGAAGCCACCAAATGATTTTAAGAGTTTCAGAGTTCAACAGCCTATATTTTGAAGAAGCTTCCTGGTAATAATACCACTTCTGGTCATGCATGTACAAGGACTGTGTTAAATTCTAAAGCATTGGGAGATTGATGAAAAGACTTTAGCATAGCTTATTACTCTCTGAATTGTGTTTGCGAGCTCTTTGGAGTGTCACTTTTTTTCCCAATAATTTTAAAACCTATCAAATTTACTTTCAAGGTAAGACCCACCAATCTATCACTCTATATTGTAATCATTTTCTGTTTCCATCAATCATTTGAAACAACTTTCTCTGTTGACTAATTACTTTGGTACTTCTTTTTCCCACTGAAATCTCCATAGATGTGTGATGAATGTTTCGTGTTTTCAACATTAAAAGTTTGGAAAACACACCAGTATGTCTGTCAAACTTTTGAAAATTATAAATAACAGAAAATATCCTCATTTAGGTGTTTCCTTCTATTGGTAATATAGCATGACCAACCTACTCAGTTGCATTTCTAGTTGCTATATTTTAAACAAATAAAAAAGAAGTTTAATTATAACATGTAAATTGAAAATAACAAGATTTATCATTCTCCCTGTCATGTACTCTTATCTCCAATCTGTACCTGTTGCCCTGTATGTACTGGCTAAATATTGAAGATCTAAAACAAAAATACAATAATCAATATGAGGCTGAATCTTGCTATATATTTGGAAAGCTGGAATTCATCTCAAAAATTTATCTGCTTGTAATTTTTCTTAAGCGATGACTAAAAACATAACAATGGAAAATCTGAAATATAATGCTTCTAGAATCACAAGTATTTTCTTTTTAAAACTGAGTTTATTGGTACATTTTAAGTATATATTATGTTCACATTCATTATTGAGAATATGTACCTATACATGATATATCTTGATTTTTATTTTTTCTCATTCCCCTGCCCTCCCTTGCCCTCCTCTATCCCATATACATATACATTATGTTTCTTTTGTTCTTTTTACTCTCAATTTTTTCTTTCCCCTGCATCCCAAGTTCCCCCTTCCCTTTGAATATTTTCTTCCTATTTCACAATACCTATTGTATATTTTAGACCTCATTTATACCTTCAGTTTCTCACACTAGAGAAATGATATGGTATTTACACAAGAGTGTCCTATTTATTTCACTACTGAGTGTGACCTCAATGAAACAATATTTTCTGGTCATAAAGTTAATCATTATCTCCCAAGCTATGTGTATAGTATTTAAATAACCAGTTAGTAAGTTTATAAATCAAATGAGAGAAGAGGGACTGATCCACATAGCAGAAGCATATTTCTGAGGTAAAACTGGCAACAGAACATATTGTGATTATGGTTTTAATTTATGAATGACATTATTATCTTTAACCTATTATTTCCAAGTTCATATAAACTGCCTTTGAAAGTTCCAAGCATGCTACATTTGATTTTAGGGTCTACTCCAAAATGAAATATAACAGTCTTTTTGTTTCATGTAGAAATGTCAATGACTTTGTTTTAAATTATCCAAGAAAAGACAAATTACCAAAATTCAAACTTATCTGCATTATTTTTTAAGTAATTCCAGGCAATACATATGTAGAACGTGGAAAGTTTTAGTTTCAAGTGATAAACTAGCAAACTATTTGTAAATGACTGAATATAACATGCTTATGGAAAATATTTGGTCACCTTAATTACAGTTTTAAATACCACAAACTCTATAATAATACCTTTGCTTTACTTGTTTTGATTTCTAAGCAACTGAACCACTTTACAAATGTTAAACTCAGTATTTCTTTAAGGTAGGATTCCCCCATCCATTGTTTACTCAGTGTTAAAAACAGCAATAAGTAATAAAATTCTGCAGGCAGATAAGTTAGTCTCTGTGCCAGGGCAATTCTAGAAAGGTTAACCACAATTTCTTCCAATTTTTTGCTTTTTCACTTTGGGTTAAATATGACAAAACATAGGAATATGTTCTCCTTAAGTGATATCTCTGGTTTGCTATTGTGTTTAGTAATCATTTTACTTTGTTTTGTTTTTATTAGAAGGGCAGAATGATTTGCCATGTCTTTTCCCACCATTCAGTGTTATTTTCAGCAACACATTGTTTTCTGTTATTTGACAGGATTCTGGAAACCACCTACTCACTGGTGCTTGATGTGGTCAGACCACTCTGGTGAAATAAAGACCACCATTACTGTTGTTTAGTGTTTACATTTGGTTCAGCAGGGGTTTCATATTAGTGGCTACTCTAGCAGACATATGTCAAATATGTAATTATGATAGAAAAACAGTGGAGGAAAGTCTAAATGATGCAGTCCTGGACTAGAATTCTCAGTCTTGCCTACCATTGTATAAATCTGCATTCATGGCCTTCATCTTTCTCAATATTATCTCTTAAACAGAGAAATATTTCTCCAAGGTAGTTTATGTTCTTATTGCTTAGGAAATTTACTTTTATTAATTTTGGTGGTTTTGAAACACTTTGAAAGCTCAATTATGCTATTCTTAGATTTCATTTGTTTGTGATACTTGGCTTATTTATTTAAAAGCAATATTTTTGATAGATCAGTACGATAGTACTAAATAGTTCCCCAGTGGAAGTTTTCTGTACTGTTAATAACACGATAGCTACAAGGAACTAGTGGGCCATTAAGATAATAAGAAAAATTCTATCTGGAAATTGTTAATTAGAATAACTAATTTCTCTCTTTGCCTGGAAGTTGGTTCTTGTTTTTTTTTTTTTTTTTTTTTTTTGGTGGAAAATATTTTGATAAAGAATTCAGTTTGGGTGAAAAGTGAATACATGGATGTTGGACTGGAGTGAAGAGAACACTAAAATAATATTTGCGTATGTGGCCATGAGGCAAGTTAGCAAATAAAAGTTAATGACCAGCTCCTGGTCATGTCATGGTGTAGGGTTAAATTTTAATGCACTACTAATGGAATCATAGTTACTCATGTGGATTTCAAAGTGATATCAGGTAATAGACAGGACTACAGAATAGTTTTAGTAATTAACTTGATAAAATTTATCAGGAACTTCAAATAAGAATGCTGGTCGTTACCAATTCAGTGAGATATTTTAATTCAATAAATTGGTTGAGGACATTCCAACATCAATCATGAAAAACTATCTGAATCCAAGACCATTAATTGCAGAGTAATATAAAGGCTGGGACAGGTTTTCTCAGCCATGTTCATCGTTGATGTTCATAAAGCATGAATTAGCAGAGTATGAGGAATAAAAAAGCTATTCCAGCATGAGGAAAATATTCATTTTTTTCTGAAAATCATGTAATATTTATAGCATTATAGAGGTATATGAATCTGAGAAAATTAACATAAACTTTACTTTCACTCACATTTGTCAGACATAATAAAATTGTGATATACATATACCATTTGTATGCATATATCATATTGCATGGGTTTTTTTGTCCAGCTGTCTTACATAAGACAAACATTAAGCAAAACTAGATCCACTCTCTGTTCTAAATTAGCATGCCATAGGTGATTTTCATAAGCCAAGTTTAGAGATTGAATTAATAACATCATAAAGTTCCTTATGCAGTCATTGGATTGAAAAGGTCCCTTATTTTAGAACCCATAATTTTTTGTTGATTTTATTGTTACATTTTATACATGAAGTATGATCACATTCTACATTGAGGACTTAGGAATGGGAAAAAATTTCAACCTATATTTTGTCTTTTGGGTCAACAAGTTCCAGTGGAGAGTTTGAGATTCTTCGGTAGAAGGGTCCCAGGGATCAACAGTGTCTACGGTCTTAGCACATTGCTGACTGGTGAACTTTCACATGTCCCTCAGAGATTCTGTCCCAAAGCCCAGATTGTGCCTGGCTTCTGAGAGAAGATATGCAGACCCAGAGCCAGCAATCACTCTGGGTAATAGCAACCTTCACGTCTTTGGGATATGAACAGACAAGCGAGGAGGACAGCTCTTAGAGGACCTTTCAGTCTTTCATAAAATGTCCCAGCACATGCATCATCACTGACCTTAACTCTTCTGAAGCAAAGGTCAGCAGATGGGAGTGAATGATAGTTTCTGTTTAGTTCCATGGATCAGTATTATCAAGAATAATGTGTCTTTCATGTGAAATAACTCTGACTGAAGTTAAATTATGAGAATTTAAGATTGTGTTGGTTACTCATCAATGCATTTTACATATTACTTCTCAAATTTGAATTTTGTACAGATTCTTTTTAAAGGGGAAATATGTTCTCAGATAGGAGAGTAAGGGGGTCCATGAATCTAAATTGGAGTCTTCCTAATTTAAGAAAATATCTGTTAGGTACAAACTGTCAATGTTAAAGTTATGTCTTTGGCCTTGTAATGATAAAACAAAACTTTAAAAAATTAAGATTAAAAGAAAAACAGAGAAATGTACTATAGATCTTGTAGAGCCCCTAAATAGGCCCTCAGTCTGATTATCTGTCTAAACAATCTGCCATCAGACAGTACTTGTGAATATAAAATTTGTTTAGTAAATATCTGAAAAATATTATGAACTTTCCTATATTTTATACTTTAAAGTTCATAATAGCACAGAGGCTGCTAGTGAATGCAGCTCAGTCTGCTCTTCTGCTAGCTCGGCACACGTAATTCAGAATAACGTTATCTGCCAAGTAATTACATTCTGTATTATCATTTTCACAGATCAGTGAGAACAAATCACAGATTGTTGATGTGGAGGAAATGGTTACTGAGTCAGGGCCAAATTGTAATGGTGCAATAGTATCCCAAGTCCTGGCCCCAGATGCTTACTTTTTGTTGTTGACGAAAGTTTGATAACTGTGGACCTGGGACAAGGAGGAAAGGTCAGGGAATCTTTAATTTAATAACACAGTAATGAGGAATTCATCATCTGACTTCTTGCTGAGGTAGCTACTTAAATGCACCCAGGGGAAGAAAATGAGGTAATGATGAGTGAATTTTGAAATCCCCTAAACTATCCTCATCTAGAGGAACAAATACAGGGACACAGATATCAATATAACCATTTTCTAAAATACTGAGGGAATAAGATATGGGTTGTTATACAGAAGTTTATATGGTTCTCCAGAAATTTCAGAGGCACAGAGTTCAAAGAAACACAGAATGGAGTTTTAAAAGGCAACAAGAAGAAAAACAAAAGTGTGTTCAGCTGCCTTTATCCCTTATAACAATATGTAGACTTAAAACTTAACCATATCAGAGTCCATCACTATTCTTCTTACACACACACACACACACACACACACACACACACACACACACACACGAGGAAGAGTAGTGAGCTGGACAGTAAGTACAGCCTGTATCAGAAATTACCTCTCTCTAGGATAGGTCTATTTCATCAGCAGATACTAATTATCTAATTCTTGACAAATTTTTCATTTGATTATCACAGATAAGGCCAGATATTATGGGGTATTTCAAATCTGTTAGTTTCTTTATACACACAAAGTATGATCAAGATATACAGTGAATGTTTAAATTGCAAAGAAATTATTACAGTAAAAAACACAATGCCATTCATTATTCAAGTGTACTTATCTCTCTTGTCACTTGCTGGAGCAGTCCTAGAAGACCTCACTTGTGAGTGTCCTGACATGGTGTGAACCAAAATACAGTGACCGTTGCTCTTGATATACAGGCTCATAAAGACAATGTGTTGTGTCCTCAACCACCCTGTTCACTAGAACTGGCTCCCTGTGACTTCTGGCTCTTCACTGAGGTCAAAATGACCTTGACCTTCAGAACCAATTCAGGACATGGATAGTCCAGGTAAAGAAACTCTGGAAAGGTGATTTCTGGAGCTGCTCAAGTGGCAAGGATGATGGGGTAAGTGTCTGAAATGAAGGAGATTAATAACAATGTATCCTTTACTATTAAAAATTTTTAAAACGAAACACTCATATTTACTGGTCATACTTTACATACAAGCTTATGTTACAAAAATATGTATTTGAGAATGTTTATTAGTCATGTTTTACTGGAGTCCTCTATGGACCAATGATATGTTAAAAATCTTATATATCTGACTATAACTATTCTTTCACTAATTCTAGGACTGGGCATTGAATCAAATATGTGAGGTGATCAGAGAATTATATCTAGTCAATGAGAGGTGCAAGATGTGAAACTATACATTGTTTCTTCATCCTACTTTCTAAGCTAATTGATTATACTCTTTCCTTGGGTATTACTTTATATAGTTATTCGGTATGAGATAATATGTTGCAATGTATTGTTCTGTCATAGGTTAATTTGGGTTATAAGTTTTAAATCCAGATGATAATTCAAATACTTGGTATTTCCTGTTCAGTTACAACTGGCCACTTTGGCTGCCTTATTAAATTCATAGTTCCACATGAATGGTACAGTAACTCATTGAACAAATAATATATACGTACCTGTTCTTGAATGTTTTGCATGCTTGTGTGTGTGATATTCTTCCTTACTTATGTGATGTTTTGATACATGATATTTCAAGAAGTAATGAATTTCAAAGGAAACATTGGGTTTTCTTTTTGGTTTTTTGTGGTACTGGGCATAGGACTCATGGCCTTGGGCTTGCAAGACAGGCAGTGATGTCACTGATTCAAACCTCAGAACCGGAAGCACTCTTTTTTGCTGTTAATCAGGCATAGCCTCGATGTCATGGCAAGAGAGTTTGGAACCATTTGAGTAATGTTATTAAACTACAAAATGGAACAAATCAATAATTTCATTAGACTTTCAAAAATCTTTTTGAAAATCTACATTGCTAACATACTCTTGGTCCCTAAATATAGCTAATATTCTAAATGTCAGTTCTGAACACATTTCAGGAGGACTACTGTAAGCCTTATTACCTCTGAAGGGACTAGTGAATGATGGAACTCCAAAGATGGTATTAATATTAAAATTGTCAGCTTTGTGTCCTTTTTATTACTATCATTTTTTCTTTTCCTTCTTTACTTTCCTTTACCTCCTTTTTCCCTTTTCCTTTTGAACATTTTCTTGCTATTTCACAATACTTATCATATATTGTGAAGCTCATTTACACCTTCAGTTTCTCGTACTGGAAGAAATGAGAATCAAGATGTGTCGTGTACTGGTACAAACTCTCAATGTTGAATGTGATCATAATGCATGTATAAAATGTTCCCATAAAATCAATTTTAAAATATAATTGTCAGAAAATCTGAAAGATTTCAGGAAAATGAAAAGGATACTTAGTCAACGAGAACTGCTTCCCTGAATTTGAAGGGCTGTTATGTGAAGAAAGTACTGAGCTCTGTGTGCCGCCCGGGGACAGAGCCAGATCAGGGAATAAGAAAGATGATGCTGATCTTAACACCGTCCTGTAGTGGGAGAGGTCGCCTTAAATTCATACAGACTAGGGAAAAAAGAAGGCTGTCGTAATAGTGTTTGTCTTGTTTCTGAGTTTCACAGGTGAAGCTATCTGACGAAGGGACTTAAAAGTGTCTGTGATGCAGCCTGCGCTGTTTGCACCGCTCCTCGCCATCTGCCAAGCGGTGGCGCCGTCTTCGCTTTCGCTGGTTTAGAACATATTTGGTAACTAACCCAGTGCAGTCATGAAATGCTGCATTTAGAAAGTATCATAACACTGACCTGGAGGACTGGCCTATGTATTCCTAATATCGAGTAAACAGGAATGAGATTTGCTTCAGAAAGAGAATTCTAAGAGAGAAACTGCTGTTAAAAGAGCAGCAGAAGAAAACTGAGGGGACCGAGGAGGACCCTGGAGAAAGCAGAATGAGTAACACAGAAAAACCATGGAGAATCAATCATGAGATGAGATTCGGGGAGTTTAAATGCATTTCCTTCCATTTTGAGTGCAGAGCCATTATTTAAAATGTTTGAACAATTAAAATGAAGTAGTAAAAAGTAACAGGTATGAATGTAACATTTCCATTCCTCAGTGTTTGGGAACAAGGTCAATCCTAATCATGGCAAGCCTTTGTGTGGCGCGCTTATTTTCATCTTTTATTAAATCTTTTTTAGCGGAAATGTTCATTAGTTCAAGAAAGCCATTGTTCTTAGTTAATAGGATAAATGTAAACTCAAATTAATTTCTGTGGATTTTTTTCTCTATTTAAGAACTGAGGCTTCAACTTCATTAGCAAGCCATTTTGTTTTAAATCAAATTTCCAATAAATAACTTGGGCGTGAATTCAAGGAAAAATACCATGCAAAACTAATAAGTCAATTTCACATCTCCAACTCTAAAAACATTCTAGTGGTTTTGTAAAAGCGAAACATTTTGAGGTTTAATTATTGCCAAGGACTTGTAAACTAATGATTTGTAGCTAGACATGTCCCAGAAAAACCAGAAGTTAGGCCAGCATCTGTCCTGTACATAAGTTAATACTGACATCTTGTGGCCAGCTTTTACCATAGAACCGTACATAAGAAAAGTATACAAATATAATTTTTCATTGTTGGAATAATATGCAATTTTCTTATTACATTTCTAAATATTTTTATGATACCTATCCACTATGAAATCATCTTTAATTGTTGCTAGCTTTCTAAAGCTAAAATCTTTCTATCTTTCTAAAATCATAGAAAATATAAATCTTACTGACAGCATGGTCATTCAATCTAAAAAGAATAGCATATAACTAGTGTGGTCATCCTTCCAAATACCCATAACCCTAATCTAACTATGAGGGAAAATATTAAACAAATGCAAATGGAGAAACAGTGTCCAAATAACCTAACCAGGATTCTTCAGAACCAACAAACTCATCAAAAACAAGGGAAATCTGGGAAACTATCATAAAGCAGAAAAGAGGCTAAGAGACATAACAAGCAAATGCCATGTGGCAAGTTGAATGGAATCTGGACTAGGAGAAGGGCACTCAGGAAAACCTAACACAATCCAAAGGAAGAAGGCACCGATGGCAGTTTCTTAATTGTGACGTATGTAACACGGTAATGCACAATGTAAACAATAGGAGAAACTGGTTCAATGGTGTATGGAAACAAAACTCTTTATCTGCTACTTCTTGGTAAAGATAAGATGATTTTAAAAACTGAAAGGGTATATTTGATTAGAAAAATATTTTCAAAGTCTGAAAATTATTGGTTTTATGGAGAGATACATATTACCTTTTTCAAAAATAAGAAAGAGAATGGGCCATGAATTTAGCTCAGTAGTTCCAGCACCTGTCTTGCAAGTGCAAGGGCCTGGGTCCATCCTTGGTAACCACTTACAACAATGCTGGGTGTGGAGATTCACACCCTCCACCAATTAGAACCACATACCACAGTGCTAGGCATGATGGCTCACGCCTGTAATCCCAGCACTTGGGAGGCAGAGGCAGGAGGATTACTGTGAGTTCAAGGCTGAGCTCAGGGCCAGCCTGAACTACAAAAAAGCAAGACCTTGTCTCAAGAAAAAAAGAAGAACTAAAAAACAAGACTTTACAGTTTTTAAAGGTTCCAGATCATATGCAGCATATTTCTATAATAATGCAATAAAAATTATTTCTTTAAACCTTGGGACTTAATCTGACATACCAGGTCTTTAAATTCCTCTCCTTGGATCTTCTCTACCATAAAGAAGACAATTCCTCAGGGACTTACTCGTTCAGTAGAAGTATCTCAGGTTACTTCTGATATTTTTCCCACCTCTCACCTCTCTCCCTCCTTTTCCGCTCCTTCCCTTTTTTCTCCTCACTTAGGAACCCTTGTGCTTGGTGATCTGCTAGCTTAGAACTTTTTTCCTCAGAAGACTTCATGGCTCATTTCAGTTCCATATGTGTTCTGTTAAAATATCTCTTATCAGAGAAATATTTTTTCACTCATGTAAAAAAATGATAATTTAGTGACATTCTGTTCCTTTATTAGCCTCCAAAGAGAGAATTTAGATTACATGAAATATCACACATTTATTTTCCATTTTCCTAGGTCATCATCTAAGTTGTATGAAATTAAGAGTTTTACAGTCAGATTCCTAATTCCTGGCAAAATATCAAGCACACAATACACATTCAATTATGTTTGCTCAATGAACTACACAGTGTTGCTCTGAAACTTGTGTCTACCATTGCAGTCCTGACAGCTAGATGCAAAAGGCTTGATCTTCCATCGGCATGGTAGCTGGCATTAATGCCCTCTTGGACTCCTGTTTTTGTCTCTCTGCCCACTCAGCTGTACAGTCCGCACACTGGGTATTTCTACCTGTTTCCAGCTCCTCTCTGCTATCCTACTACCCTGGGAAGCTAGGTCGTGTGACTCAGCTTTTCGGGGCTCCCTTGTTAACTGGCTCCTAGCTGGGTTTGTCCATGGAAAAGGAGGATAGGAAAGGCAGGATATCTGTAGCTGAATTCCCTTTGAATGCAGCTCCCATGGAGTTGGCCCTGTGTCAGATTCCAGGTCTTTTTAGGTCCTGATACTGCTTTTTTTTCTTTGCTGTTTCAGACCTTGGGGGAGGCATATTCTACCTGTGGTCCATGCCTGGGTACTTCAGTATTCTTTGCTTGCTCTTCTAGCTCTGTCCATATGGCTCTAAATTGCTTCTTCATTGGAAGGAAAAAAATCAACAAAGCTTTTCTACATAGGAAGGGGAGTGGGCTAAAAGTGGAGAGGAAGGGGGAAAAAGGGTGGGATGTACTGTGTACAGGAACAAATTCCCTATAATGAATGTCAGCATTATGTGTGTCTAAAATGTACTAATAAATGTTTTGCTTTTTAAAAGAGTCTCTTTATTGGAAATACATGTATTTTTAACCCTTGCTCAGAACAATATCTTAGGGCAATGTTTCTTAAATTTCAGCATGCATCAGAATGACCTAGAAAAACTTCTTAGAGTATAGATCGCTGGCACCACTCCCCAGAGTTTATGTTGTAGAAGATCTGAGTTGGACCCTTCACATTGAACTATTGGAACAGTTTTCTAGGATATGTCCATATTGCTATTCTAAGAACCCCACAATGAATACTGTTGCCTACAGCCCATACTTTAGTGATCCTAATAGGTAAATTCTGTATGATGAATGAAAAATTATCACAAACAGGAAGCTGAAATTATGTCAGTGTTGGAAAACAATGAGTGAGGATAGGGTTAGGGAAAATGGTGACCGTTTTCTCTTTGGGATGTACATATTATTTCACCTCCTGGCTAAAAGAGTGCTGAGCAATCATAATAAAATGTATTGAATCTTACAATATGCCTGTGACTCCACCAAACACGTTAAAGTAATATAATCCTATCTAAACACAGCAACAATCTTTTCAAGCAGATGTGTTGATATTTTCATTTTAAAGAATAGTCAGTGAGATACAGAAAGGTTAAGTGACATTTCAGATGACAACAAAGCTGATTAGCAGGAGAAATATGATTTGCACACAGCAATCTGATTGATAAACCTTTTACCTCTGTTTTCCTTTCTTTTCATACAAATTCTTTGTAGTCAAGATACTATCTTAAAATTACTTCAGTGTGCAACAAATCTAAGAACTTGAATGAAAGACACTAATGTCAAATCTCAAGAATGAGAATAGGCTTTTTTGGAGATTTCCAAGTGCTATAAAGTCTAAGGATGTTTGTCATCATTTTTTTTTTTAATCTTCATAGTGGGGACTTCTCTCTTCTGTGATCCCTTAAAGTTAAAATTCACTCTCTGAAAGGAAATTTGGGAGTAATAATACTTGAAGAGTAACGGATAAAATCCAAACATAAAAATGCGAATGTTGCCTTGGTATGGATATAAGTATGTACTTGTGTGTGCAGAGTGAACTTACAAACACACAACACATGCACAGACCTACTTTATTCCCATCCCAGACCACATGGTGTAATATATTCTAGTCACTTTATCTAGAAACCTTAATATGTTACCATCTCTTGACTTCTTGCGTGTACTTCTTAGAGTATATTCATCTGAATTTTGTACTTTTTTTTGAAAAAAATATTAAAAACAATTTGATTTTTGCCTGGAGATTCAAGTTTCTGTGTTTGACTATTACCTCAGCGGTATAACCATGTAATTCAGCCTAAAATTTATATAAAAATAGTTTAATATGCAGAACTAAAGATAAATATTCCACTGTCAGAAATTCAGAGAAGTAGTTCTTAGAGGGAGAACACCAACATCAGTCTCAGATGCTTGCAGTACAGAAGTAAATAATTTATTATTCATTGAAAAAATAATGAAAATGGACATTATTTCGCACATCACATACAAAAATCAATTCCAGGCAAAGTGAAGACTAAAATAAAAAAAAGAAAAGCAAATTATATGAAGATATAGTAGTAACATACAGGCTGAGATATGCTTTTTAAGCTATATTTTTTAAGTGAACAAAGTATAAATATGCCATTGCCTTATCAAATCATATAATCAGGAAAACGGCATGAAAAGTCAAGTCAAAACTGAGACATATATTTGCAAACCCTTAAAAAAGATATGAACAAATCTTGAGCAGGTACTTCACAGGACAGGAAATAAAAGTGACCAATAATCATATTTTAAAATAATGAATTAGTAGGCAGGGAAATACAAACAGAATCAAGGAGATACAGTTTTTTAATTTTTCTTTTTATTAGTGTGCATTTTCAATACATAATGATTCTTTCCATTGTACACATAAATAACATTTTTTTTGCCAAATTCAGATCAGATTTATTTCTCTGTTTTCAAGTCTTTGTCAATTATTGTAAACACAAATTAACAGGCAAGCCAACGGACCAAAAGTCATATAGCACATATAAAACAATTATACTAAAGCAAGGTACACTTTTAGATACATTGGCTACAGTGGATTATAATAAATTTTTCTTACAAAGAGATATAATGTTGTACTGACCAAACTGTGTAAAAGCTGAAATGTCTGACTGTATCTGATGCTAAATTGCTAGTAAGTACCTTGCAAAATGACTTGGCGTTTTCCTAAACTTGAAGATGGCCCAGGCTCTCCACTACTCATATACACTACAGACGAACTTATGCTCAATGAAGGTTGTTTAGCCAAAGTGAAGGACAATGCAAGTGTCCAGGGTTTTGCTCTGGCAGTCCTCAGTTTACTCCACAGTTACAACCACAAGTGTCCCCAGTTATGACACTAGCTTGCTCCCTAGATTAGTCATCTTTTTTTTTAAAGTTCTCTTCCAGATTATGTTGAAAAGAATATGGTTATGTAGGCGCCACTTTCTAGTGTATCTCAGGCAAGCTGAAAGGTTGGGCACACATGGTCTAGAAGGACAGGGAGGCCACTTATTGAGAAAAAGGAGGAAAAACTGTTCCTGATAGAGGGCCAGGAGCATGAGTGGAAGGAAATCACAGACGCTGCTTTTCCAGAAAGATACTATACCATCTGGAGTTCACAGTTGTAGGCATCAAAGCTTGCCTAATGAGGGAGGGAGGGTGCCCAGGTCTTTTGAAGGGTTGGGTAGGATGATGGTGGCATAGTCAGTATTTATTCCTTGACTTGAGAAAACTAAAGTTTCATATATATATATATATATATATATATATATATATATATATATATACATATTTCTTTTGAATTGTGTGTTATTTCCTCAGGGTTGGAAATAATGGACATTTTAAAAGGCTGGACTATATCATCAAAATACTTTCTAGAGGATGGTTACAATTTATTTTCCCATTGTGAATATCACACTTTGATTTTTATTTATAAATTATGTGAGACCATTTTAACTACTTTTGTTATTTTAGGGAGAACTGTGAAGCTAATTTCTATGTAGTGAATTTGAATGAAATATAATAAATAATGAGAGGAAAATCATTATGTTCCCCTCTGCCATATTGCAGACAAGTTTCCATGATACTAAGGTGACTTCACTTGCCAAAGACATTTGATATATCAAATACAGCCATATGTTCTAAATATAACAGATTACTGCCATGTGCGTGCGTTAAGGAACACTGTGTTATATAACTGGAAAGAACATCTGAAATATATGTCTGAATTATAAATTAGTCATTCTTCAAACCTGTTCATATTTCAATGACAGAGAAATAGAAAAATATATAGGCCCTCATTTGAGATTATAACCAATTTGGTGAGACACCTAAATTATATTGAACTTACATCCCAAGGAGTATGTCCAAACTCCCTGACGTGCTCCTAAATCATTACTGGACAGGAAGGAGCAGAAACTGCATGCGGGTGAAAACAATGGACAGCAGGGAGATGTACAAGTCTAGTATCTAAGGAAGCAGAGTATGGCTGGTCTCTTGGGGTGGACTTTCAGATGATGAGTAGGTTGTGCTCAGTTCAGTGCTTCTGATGATTCTCTTTTCATTTATTGTTTTAATATTTTTATTTGGAGTTTTGGCATTAGTGTGTATTTTTAAAAATTTTTCACTTAAATACTTTTTACACTAATTATTAAGCTTTTTAAAAAATCACAGTTTAAGTTTTGCACTGTGAGCAGGAGAGTCTTGCTTTCCTCCCCACTTGGTGGACTTCCCCTGATGTGGACTTCCCCTGATGATCCATCTCTTTCTTTTTGTGTTCAGGAGTTCGTCACACTCATGCAGCCATGGAAAAAGTTAGAAGTGCCTCCTGAGGCATCCAAGCAGGTCTTACCTCTACAGGCTTTTTCCTATACTTCTAAAGGCTTCCCTTTTTCTTATCTCACTATCACAAAGTGACTCTTTAGCCTATTCCCAGATATTCTTCTCTTGACTAGGCATAGATAAGATAATAAACAATATACATGGTCCATGAATACTGAGAGATAACTAGTCTATTATCTCTAGTGTGTACGCAGTTTAAAAAAAATTTACCTAGAAAAAAATCTTTTCTCAATATGTATACAAGGGCAATACTGTGCACAAGGCAAACAAGACTCCCACTGTTGTGTCATTTATCATGAGTGACATATGGGTGACGTGATCAGAAATGGTGACATTCCACACACTTTGCCAAACAGTGAGGAAGATGTAATAAAACTGAAGGGTATACAGTCAGGCCTTAAATTTTTGTTTTTGAAGGGTGAAGTTGTCTTATCTGGATAAGATGGCAATGGAGAGCATAAGTGGAAAAGTACTGAGTGTGGGTTCTAGTGATTTAATACAGAGAAGGGTCTGTAGCTTACAAAAAACAGAAATTTATGTAAGTTTACTTATAGTTTAGTTCACAGAAACAATTTTAACTGGCTGCCAAACCTTCCTGTGACCATGCCATAATACAGATAAGCAGCCTGAAAATTAACTCTCCAGGATTATGTTTTGAGGATTCCCCAAGGTTTGGTTCCCCTTAGGTTTGATGATCTACTTAAAGGATTCACACAATTGATAAAGGCTATTATATTCATTTTATGGTTTATTATAAAAACATTAGGAAGATTAATATCATAAAAATTTAAAAACACAACAGTATGTAGAAGAAAACAAGCACAATTTTCCAGTGGTCTTATTTCATTAGAATTACATGAACAACACTTAATTTTTACAGCGGTGTTATATGACAATACATTTGTCAATCAGCAAAGCCCACATGACCACTGGCCCCAAAAGTCTCCACTGAGGGTCAGTCCAGTAGGAAGAGAGCACCTGTTGGACTGTCATTCATCCAGTCTTGTGCTCATTTAGAGGCTATATTACCAAGTGTGGCTCAAGGTCCCAGGTATATAAGGACACTATCATCAAGGAGAGTGTTCTAAGGGTTTTCAGGTTATCTCCCAGAAATGTGCAAGGTTTAAACATATCTCATTATTTCTCAAGGATTTAATTTCCTAAATTTCTATTTCTTATAGCAAAATATCTGGCAATCTCTGCTTCTTGTTAATAGAAATAGGTGGATTAATGTGCAAAGAGAAGATAGATTTAAGGGTGCCAATGACTCTTTAAAATGTTCAACTGGGGCCAAGGATTTAGCTCAGTGGTTCCAGTGCCTGTCTTGCAAGCACAAGGGCCCAGGTTCAATCCTGGTAACCACATAACACTACTGGGCATGGAGACTCACCCCAGCAGCAATCAGTACTACATACTACAGTGCTGGGCATGGTGGCTCATGCCTGTAATCCCAGCACTTGGGAGGCAGAGGCAGGAGGATTGCTGTGACATGAGTTGGAGGCTGAGCTCAGGGCCAGCCTGAACTACAAAGTGAGACCCTGTCTCAAAAAAAAAAAAAAAAAGTTCAGCTGAATTAACACTTAAGAGTTCTAGAAGAGTAATAGTATATATGGGAGGAATCCCAAAGGGCAGAATATCTACTAACCTAAAAAGCCATGTGAAAATTGAGATATTTACTTAGAAGAAAAGAGTCAATGCCAAGTGAGAAAGAGAAATTTTAGAGCACTATTTCTTAAATATTCTTTAAACAGGATATAAAAAATAATTCTTAATATCAGTCAATATGCATCATTAACTCAGATTGTCTTTAAAGAGGAAGAGAGTTTTGAATCAGCATGATTTCCATTTCAATTCATTCTATGTGATATCAGTGAGTCTATCCTAAATTGTGCATTGTCAAAGGAGGAAAAGACCTAGGACAAAAAGGGCAAAAAGAGGAACAGGAGCAAGAAAATGAATATAACATTTCTCACACAAGTTTGAACACCACTGTCCTGCAGGTCAGAGGAATCATGATCATACTATTGAGAGATAAAAGGACAGATGTAAGGAGCATTGTTTTTGTACACCCAAAGATATGTCAAAACAAAATCTGAGCCATATATTTGCTGAATATCTGTAACTGATGTTGGGCTGCACAGAGTTGTACAAAGTAATGGGTGGTCATACCATAATCACAGTGTGTCATTATTTAACAGTAGTAATTTCTGAAACAGCAATTTTATCCATCCATAGTCACATGCAAAGAACCTACCCCATCAATTCAAAGGCCACTCTTAACCTAGGAAATGAATCTACTGCAGACAATAATTGAAATGTTTCTGTTGAACTTTGTTACATTTGTACTGTTTACTTAAAAGGCTATACTTTCAGGGATCATTTCTATAGTGTGTGACTTGACAAGTTTCTCTGATTGTGTATAGTAATATTTGTACTATTTATTTGAAAACATTGTGAATATTTTCTCATTTCAAGGATGACTTAAAGAGACAGATTGAATGAGGTCATAATAGGTAAGATAATTTTTGAATGTATAAAATTTTGTGCAGTTTAAGACTCAAAAAATAAGTCAAAAGGTGAATTTTAGATTATAAAATACAGCTGTTATCTTTGAACATATTCAATATTAATAACTCTGATACTGATAATAGACAAGAACTTTAAGGATAACATCCAATAGCAAACAAAGTACTTATCTATAACAAATATATCTATAAAACAAATCCAAGTGGTCAAGAAATACATTAAAAATGTTCAATCTCAACTATAGTCTGATACATAAAAGCTAAAATAATCAAATAATTCATCTAGTGTGGCAAAAGTTGTATCTGTTGCACATGTTGTTTAGAATGTAAGAAAATGCTCATTTCATGCCCTGTGAGACAAATATGTGGCCGTGTGTCTGGACTGAAAAGTGCCCAATATATATCCCATAAGTCAGAAACTCCATTCTTTTTTTAGGTTTTTTGAGACAGGGTCTCACTTTGTAGTTTAGGCTGGCCCTGAGCTCAGCCTCAAACTACATCACAACAATCCTCCTGCCTCTGCCTCCCAAGTGCTGGGATTACAGGCGCGAGCCACCACACCTGGCACTGTGGTATGTGGTACTGGTTGCTGCTGGGTGTGAGTCTCCACGCCCAGTATGGTATGTGGTTACCGTGGATCGAACCCGGGTCCTTGCGCTTGCAAGACAGGCATGGAACCACTGAGCTATATCCCCAGTCCAGAAACTCCATTCTTAAGAGTCTAGTCCACGGAATAAAAGCCTCAGTACTTAAAGGAATTTTTACCAGTATCATTTCTAGTATTAAAAAAGAGGGAAAAAATTAGAATTAATGTGAATACAGCCAATGTATTTCTAAAAAGTAGAAATGAGTTTTGGCTTGGTGTTGTGTCACATGCCTGTAATCCCAGCACCTGGGAGGCTGAGGCAGGAGGATAATTCTGAGTTTGAGGCCAAACTGGGATATCTAGTGAATTCAAGGCCAAACTGCAATACTTAGTAAGATCCTATCTCAAAAAAACAAAAAGAAAAAGTGATAAAAATTTCACTTCTATTTATATATGCACACTTCATTACCATGACCAACAACAACAAATTTCATCAATTCATAGGGAAGACTTAACAAGGTTCTTTATCATTGGTTCACTCTTACTTCTTTAAATAAACTATTACAACATGAAAGCTCAGTGCTGGTTTATGACCATGATGCAAAAAATTAGTCAGAAAATCACTCTGCATCATTCTAAAAAATTGGCCAGCACACTAACATAAAATTTTCTCTGAACTCTGATAATTTTGGGGTTTTTTTTCTGTATATTTATTAACTTAAATTTTTGTGGAAAATTTGCTACAACGTTATGCTGTTTAAGTAAAATATATTCTTGCTTTTTAATTTGACCTTCCATCATCTCATTTCCTTATTGGCTAGAGTGTGCCAGGCATGTGCAATGGAGCTGGATCTGCTCGGCAAACCATGCTGAAGTTCTAATCTTCACGGTGTTTGTTCCTGGGGATAAGGCCTGTAGTGGTTGCTTTCTCATTGCTGAGACAAAATATCCACCACCGGTAACTCAAAGAAGGAAAAATTCCTTTGGCCCATGCATTCCAGGAGTTTCACTCCATAGATGGCTCCAAGGCTGGAAGGAAGAAAAGGCCTCAGCAAGAAAAGTAGCTCAATGGGCCAGGGATTTAGCTCAGTGGTACCAGCACCTGCCTTGCAAGAGCAAGGGCCCGGGTTTGATCCCCGGTAACCACATACAATGCTGGGAGCCCACCTGCAATCAGTACCACACACCGCAGTGCCAGCTGTAAGCCTCTAATCCCAGCACTCAGGAGGCAGAGGCAGGAGGATTGCTGTGAGTTCAAGGCTGAGCTCAGGGTCAGCCTAAACTACAAAAGTGAGACCCTATCTCAGAAAAACAACAACAACAAAACCAACAAAAAAGAAAAGTTGCTCAACTCATGGCAGCCAGGAAGGGAAAGGTGAGGAGCTGGGTGCACGAACAAGTCCTCCCTGGTTGTGTCCTAGTGACCCATTTCTTCTGACCAGGCCCCTTCTAAGCAATGAAATTGAAGTTAATAATCTGACCCATAGTAAGATTTTTATAGAAGGAATAAAGGTTAAATGAAGCCTAAAGAGAAGAGCCTCGATCTGATACTAGTGTCCTACAATAGGAGAGGCCAGAGCACATGCTTCCTCTCCACGGTGTGAGGTTCTGAGGTTCTGTCTCTAAGCCAGGAAGACTTCACCAGATCCAGCTGTGCTGTTTCTCTTCTAGGACTTCTAGTTTTGTTTTGTTTTTTAGTTTTTTGAGACTGGGTCTTGCTTTGTAGTTCAGGCTGGTCCTGAACTCAGCCTCAAACTCAGCAATCCTCCCGCCTCTGCCTCCAGAGTGCTGCCTGGCATGGTGATATGTGGTTTTTCGGGGACTGAACCTGGATCCTACTGCTCAAGGCACTGGAACCACTGACCTAAATCCCTGGCCTGCACTTCTAGTTTCTTGAGTTATGAGAAAATTTCTATGTTTAAAGTATCTGAGCTATGGTATTTAGATTAATGTACAGGAAAATACTTTTGAAAACCTATTATATTCAGGCATCTCTGAGTGGAACCCTCCCAAGGAGGCCCGCTCTGAGTAACCATCTGAGTCCTGACAGTCTTTCCAACTGCCTTTTGGTGCTTTTAGTTTGGGATTTTCTCTTTTCTAATTCCAATTTCTGCCTAACTGCTGAACCCACCAGTCATGCTCCTGTTTCGGGGTTTCTCCAACAGGAGTCTCTGTCCGCTCCCCACATTGGCAGGGTGAACTTCTCACTTCTTTGTTCCAATAGTACCTTTGCAATGAGAGTTATGCTGATCACATATTTGAAATTGTAAACATTCTCACCCCATAGCATTTATCCTCTTTTAACAAATGTAAATATGCGATTATGCCTTACTCTCTGGCTGTTTAACAGGAGAGGCTTTGTCTGTTTGGTTCTTCAGGTACAATGAGGACTTGGCTAGGTCAGTACTAGGACTCAAATCATAGTCACTAAATAAGATTGGCTGAGAGGCAAGAAACCTAGCTTTCAGTTGCAATTCTGGTTGCACCATGCTGTTCAACTTTAGCTTTTTCTTATTCTTTTTATGTATTATAAAAGCTTTGTCTCATACTAGACAGGAAGCTCTCTCATTAGTTCTGACTTGGTCCTTTCTCATCAGTATTCTTTTTGCCCACTGCCCTTCTATATTTTCTCTGGCCCTGCCTGCTCCATCCTTCACTAAATGCATCCTTTCCCTTTCTTACAGTCTCCCCCTTGGTTCATAATGTTGATAATCAGCACACATTTAATCAATTTTCATTATTTTAATTCATTCACAAAAAAGCATAAAGGCGCTTTCTCACAGAATTATGAACTTTATTGTTAAACAGTATGTAGAGATGTGACTTCCAATCCTAAAAACTATGCTGAAATATGTGAATTTATAAAGATACTGAATTTGTCATATATTCTTTAAGGGCATATTTTTATTTCTATAAAACTGTCATTCAAAAATCTCATTCCATTTAAAGACACTGAGTACTTCTTTTACTCTACTAGTTTGTTCTCATATATTATTAAAAGACTGAACTATTTATTCTTAAAATCAGTTTAATAGAACTGCATCTTAACATTTTGTATCATCGTTTCCAATTTAAATGTATACCTTCCTTTTAGTAAAAAAAATGTTTGGCTTTCAGCATCCTCAAGAATTACTTCAATAAGTCAAAATCAACATTAGTTTTTAATTATAGTAGGAGAATCAATTAGATTTCCTGAAATAAGCTTAGAGTTTGAGCAATTTTGGTTACTTGGAGATACTAAACAATTATTATATATATATTATATATAATATTATTATTATATTATTATGCACAGCTATTGATAGGTTGATGAAATTTGAAAAATAAAGCAACCTTTTCAAGTTTACAAATTAATAATCGATTCACACTGAAACAGTGAACTTTAATGCAAAGCCAAACTTAAAAATAATTCTTCAGTACTTTTAGTTTTTGGCCTCAAGATATATCCAATCTCATACATATGTTGCTTTCTTTTTAGATAAATTATACTAAGTAAATTACTTTATCGTATTAATAGATATGGAGTTATTTTCCCAAAGTTTAGTAGTGTTCATATACTTGGGATGCTTGCATAATTTAAAAAATTAGCATGTGTGTATAAAAATACATTGTGTTTTGTGATCCACAAAAGTAATCTCTACTTCTAAAACTAAATTAGCAAAGCAGAAGCATGGAATGCACACACAAAAGGAAAAATAAAAAAACAGTACGGCTTGATAGAAGTCTCCGTGCGGAATAGTCGTAAATAAAGAAGCTACTGTAGGACAGTTGTCCAACCAAACTACAGAGGTGGCAGCATCATCTTTTTAAAGATTTCACCGCTTCAGACCCACCTGCGCGAAACCTAGACAGAAATTCTTACTTTTCTTTAGAAACCCTAAACTGCGACCAACTTTGTAGCAGTGCCTCGATTGGCTACAAAAATGAATGACGCAAGACACGGCAAATCCTCTAAGAACCCGCCTCCAGCGAGCCGGGCTTCGAGTTCCGCTTTCCGATTGGCTCTTACGGCAAGTGTGCAGGGACAATTTTTGAAGTTGACCTCGGTTTCCGGAACCGCAGACGAAAATGGCTGCGGCCAGGTGCTGGAATCGTGCGAGCCGTGGCCGGGGCCTGTCCTTGTATACCGCTGCTGAGCCCGCCTGCAGGACTGCAGAGTCATCCAGCACAGATGTTGCGGCCCTCCCCGTCGCGCGGTACCCGCCGATTGTGGCTTCCTTGACAGCTAAGAGCAAAGCAGCGCGGCAGCGGCGGGTGGAGCGCTGGCAGGCCACGGTGCATGCGGCCCAGTCGGTGGACGAGAAGTTGCGTATCCTCACCAAGATGCAGTTTAAGAAGTACATGGTTTACCCGCAGACTTTCGCCCTGAACGCCGACCGCTGGTACCAGGGCTTCACCAAGACTGTGTTCTTGTCGGGCCTTCCTGCCGCGCCCGCGGAGCCTGGGCCCTCGCTGGACGTGGCGGCCCTGCGCGACGTGGCCTGTGACAGCCTCCTGCAGGAGCATTTCTACCTGCGGCGCAGACGGCGCCCGCCTCTCTACGAGGAGCAGGAGGCCGTCGCCTCGCCCTTCCTGGACCAGCTGGTGGCGACTCTCATGGGCCATCTTAGCCCACTGAACCCCGTCCTGGCTTCGGCTGCTGTCGGTGAGCTGCGGGAAACGGCCGGCTGAGGAGAGGGCGTGGTACCAGGCTCTTCCCCGCTGCGTCCTTTTTCTCCAGCTGGGGTCCAGGGTTAGTAGCACTCACTGGGTTGTGACTAGAGCTAAAGGTCCTCAGACTGAGGGCCTTCGTCCTGCTCTGTGAATGTGAGCTCACGGAAGAGCGGTGGTCGAGAGAAGAGGCCTGAAGTGTGCGGGAAGACTTGGGTTGCCTCTGGGCATTCCTACGGAAATCTGTTCGACCATATGTAATTTCGCTAAACTCAACCCCCCCCCCATTTTCAAGATGACAGTTAAGATAATAGTACCACATGATAGAATTGTGAAGATTAAGTCAGGTGATAACTAAAATTCCTAACATTTGTTCATTATTTATTATGTGTCAGGCTGTTCTAGATTTCCCTCGTGCCATCCCAGTGCAATAACTAGTGACAGCTGGGTAGCACAGTGCTCAAACGATAACTGCTATGTAATCTGAGACCTCCACTTGGTAGGTTTGGGTGGTCAAGATTTAGATCCAGGAAACTACAGCTCTATATAATTGTTTAGTGAAAACATGAAAAATAATGCATTTATTTTAAATGTCAGTGTTTCTCATACATTGATTTATGACTACCATCCAGTGGATGTCTTAATGCTTAGTACATTAATGCTACTCTGACTAGCTTGCATTGTGTGAATGGAGAGGAAGGATATTAAGAAAGCATGGGAAACTTTGACTCTTCATGATTGGTGACATACAAAACAAACTTTAGAGACCAAGTTTCCTCATATAAATTGGAGATAATTGCAACTGCATGTACCTTCTAGAGTTATCACAAACTATGTTTTTTCTGGTGAGTGGCATTACTGTTAATGTATTGTCTTTATGTTTATTCCTGAGTTTCTGGTTACTTTGCCTAGTGTAATGATGGCACAAGTAAATCATAAGTATTTTGACAGTTACATGCAGTTTAAAGTTACATTGACACATAATTCAGACTATCTTACATAAAGCTAGTTGCAACCATCTTTATCTATTGCTGTTACTGTCCTAATAATAATATAATTTGTCTAAATGGTCAAATAAGGAATTTTAAATCTTTAATAGATCGTCAGCGTCCAGTCCATTTTTATTGGTTGCGTGGTGAAGAAATTATTTCTTGTGGTCATAGAAAAGGCCGAACTGATGCTTTACGATACCAAATAAATGATAAACCAAACAACCAGATTCGAATATCCAAGCAGCTCCCAGAGGTAAGTGTTTCTTGCCTGGATACATATATGTTGACATTTGATGTAGGGAATGACATAGGAAATGCCTTAGATTGGGTAATTGGGCTGGTAACAGAAAACGTTCTGGGTGAATCTTGTGGGCTTCCTATTTTTTTTTCGAGACATCCCATCTGAAAATATTACTCAGCTTTTAGTTTTTAGTGTGGTACAGTGCATTCTGTAGAGGTCAAATAACCACGTTAGTGAGGTGAGCACATTAATTTTCAAGATCATACGGATTTTTTTTTTTTTTTTGAGACAGTCTTTTGCTTTTTGTAGTTTAGGCCGGCCCTGAGCTCAGCGTTGAACTCACAGCAGTCCTTCTGCCTTGGCCACCCAAGTGCTGGGGTTACAGGCGTGAGCCACCATGCCTGCACTGTGGTATGTAGTACTGTTTGCTGGTGGTTGTGAGTCACTATGCCTGGCATTGTTGTATGTGGTTACCAGGGATCGAACCTGGGCCCTTGCACTTGCAAGGCAGGCACTGGAACCACTGAGCTAAGTCCTTGGCCCCATATACAGATTTATTTTTAATTTCACCATACTAGTTAGTCAAAAATCAGAGGGTCTTTACATTTGCAAGCCTGGCAATTTTACATGTTTACATTTCTTTTGAAACCAAAAAAAATTTGTGTATATTGTTCATGTTTGCACATCGAGGGTTAGCACTCTTTCTGTCAAGATCTGCATGGTAGGTATTTTAGGCTTTGCAGATTATCTTACTGTAACTGTTTAGCTGCTGGTCATATAGAGCATAAGCTGCTGTACACAACATAGAAGGGAACGTGTGTGGTTATGTTCCAATAACACTGTCTTTGTTAAAACAGGCAACTTGGCTAGTTTGAACTCATCAGTAAAGGGTAGTACAAGTTGAACTTCTGGAAATTGAAAATTCTCCAAACTCCAAGTTGCAGGCCTGTTCAAACTTTTGGATTAGGAATACTTCCACTGTTTAAAAAAATAAACACACACACACACACACACACACACACACACACACACACAATCTATATACACATATATACACACATGTATTATACACAGATATATACATATATATAATATACACACGCCTGTTTGTGTGTATTTTATATATATAATGTATGTATATAAAATATAATGTATGTGTATATATACACATATATATACACATACATTATATAAATATATGTATGTATATATGTGTGTGTGTGTGTATGTGTGTGTATATATATATATATATATATATATATATATGTAAATGGCATACAAGTATCCTCATATTGGAAAAAAACCTCAAGCACTGTTCCTTAGCCTTTGATTAAAGAATACTCAACCTGTATTTCCATATTATTTTTTAAAAATACTCTTTTAAACAATTTTAAATGTAATAAGAATGTGAGTAAAATACTAGTGTACCTGTAATTCAGTATGTTTTCTTTTCCTTTAAGTTTGTGCCATTGGATTATTCTGTACCTATAGAAATCCCTGTTATGAAATGTAAACCGGACAAGCTTCCATTGTTCAAACGGCAATATGAAAACAGCATATTTATTGGTAAGTTTCTGTTTTGACATAAGGTGCTACACATGATCAAAATGTGTTGTTCAATTTTGGAGCATCAACTGTAGTGAAAAATTAATTCAGTAGTTTAGTAATTTATAATCTCAAATTACTGCGACATGCAAGATGAAGTTCTTTTAGTTTATCACTTGAAATTATACTTGCTCTTACTATATTAGTAATTTTAACTTTAGAAAAGAGTTATACTTTCTAGGCTGTTTTGATTTACTGTAATTTGTGATATTTCAAAAGTAAAAATGTTTAGAACCTAAGTTGGGACTACGAGTGACATTTTTACGGAATCATCCTTCCTGGGTTACATATGGTGAAAACTGTGAAGGATTCAGAAATTAATAAGGCCTGTGTCTTTCCTCACATAGCTTTTTCTCTAATACTTTTTTCTTCCCTTTTTGATTTCTTGCTGATTTGAGGCAGATTTTATTTTATTTTTTAGGTTTTTTGAGACAGGGACACGCTTTGTAGTTCAGGCTGGCCCCAAGCTCAGCCTCAAACTCACATCACAGCAATCCTCCTGCCTTTGCCTCCCAAGTGCTGGGATTACAGGCGTGAGCCACCACACCCGCACTGTGGTATGTGGTACTGGTTGCTACTGGGGTGAGTCTCCACGCCCAGTATTGTGTGTGGTTACTGGGGATCCAACCCGAGTCCTTGTGCTTGCAAGACAGGTGCCGGAGGGCTGGGGATATAGCTCAGTGGTTCCGGCGCCTGTCTTGCAAGCGCAAGGACCTGGGTTCAATCCCCGGTAACCACATAACAATACTGGGTGTGGAGACTCACCCCAGCGGCAACCAGTACCACATACCAGTGCCAGGCGTGGTGGCTCACGCCTGTAATCCCAGCACTCGGGAGGCAGAGGCAGGAGGATTGTGATGTGAGTTTGAGGCTGAGCTCAAGGCCAGTCTGAACCACAAAGTGAGACCCTGTCTCAAAAAAACCTTTAAAAAAAAAAAAAAAAGACAGGTGCCGGAACCACTGAGCTAAGTCCCCGGCCTTGAGGCAGATTTTAAAGAAAGCTTTACACTGTATTTATCAGCTCCTCCTTGGTCACTATAGTCTTAGGGGATGGCCTATGCAGAACTTTTTAAAACATTTTACCAGTAGTATTATTGGTGCCAGCATTTCACAAAATACTGGTCCTTATTTTATTGTAACTTAAAAATATAGTGTCATAACCATTTTTTTAAAAATAAGGACTAAAAAAAATTAAGAATAAGATATATAATCATTACATTAAACAATAAAAAGTTTTGAAATCAAATTATATTTTCTGGTGAATATGACAAGGAGATATCAAAGCTTTTGATGACTCTTACGTGCATTTTTTTTAATTTGCATTATAGTGGGCTTTATAATATCTTGCAAATTGAAAAATTATCTTTTCTGTAAAATTTTGCTTCACTGGTCAATAAAAGAACTAAGAAAACTAATATTCCCATTTCTGTATTTTGAGTACTGTGTGGTAAATAAAGAAGAAAGCTGCGCATGACACAAACACTATAGCATGTGCTTTCAGATACTCTGCGTGCTCATTTTATATGAAATGTTTTTGTTGGGCATCTCAGGTTCAAAAACAGCAGATCCATTCTGTTACGGTCACACTCAATTTCATCTGTTACCCGACAAATTGAGAAGAGAAAGGCTTCTGAAGCAAAACCGTGCTGACCAGATAGAAGTTGTTTTTAGAGCTAATGCTATTGCAAGCCTTTTTGCTTGGACTGGAGCACAAGCTATGTATCAAGGTAAAGCTAATTTTGTGGCTTTATGGTTCTGTGAAGATAGTTTTGCTTTTTAAAGAATTATTCAGATAATTTTCTTTGGTTTAAAAATGTAGGCTACATCTTAACATTTTGAAAATATTTCTATTGACACAAAATAAAGGTTTAAAATTGATAATTAAATATTTTCATTGAAATTTACAAGTGGCACTTAGTTATTTTGATCTTTTACTTTACCTCCTGTGAGGACGTGTTTTTTTTCTAATGGAGGACACAGACATTTCAGAAACTATTCCTAAGTCAGCTCTTTGTAGATGATAACTTTCTGAGTATAGAATAGGAGACGATTGGGTGAACAAAATATAAATAAAATCCTGGCTATTGTATGTAATGTCTTAAAAGACCATATCTAGAATTTAGATTATGAGATTGTTCATTCAGTAAATACCAAATACTCTTTATATGCCAAGACAGACCCTGCTTGTCTTGGGAGCTTTCATTAAGGGAAAAAGTTAAGGCAGGAGAATCACTGTGAGATTGAGGCCAGCCTGGGGTACATAGTGAGTTCAAGGCCGACCTGATAGCAGGACTCTTCCCTGTCTCAAAAAAAACAAAAAGAAGAAAATTTGAGTAGTGGACATGTAAAATCATCCTTGAACCGCATGACCTAAGGCATGTTAAGTCAAACAATAGCAACTCATAAAACTAATACTTCAGTATATAAATGAAGACATTGGATTTGTCTAAGAACATGTCAAAATCCATAGAAAGACTTACTTTGAAGTTTTTTTTTTTTTTTCCCTTGTGTACTTGGTGGAATAAATGGCCACACTGGCTGTTGGGTTGTAGAAGGGATTGTCCTAAACAGAGCTTACCATGCTTAAGGAAGATAAGGTAAAATAATCCTGAGAGATGAAGTTGTTGAAAAATATGAATTGTGACTTTGGGGACACTACAGTGTAGATTGTAATTGTTGTAAAAATGCAGTATTGGTTTAGGATGAAGAAGAGAGGGAACCTGAGGTTTGCCTTCTAATATGTTTTGTTTTGGTAAAATGTATTCTGAGTATAAATTTCAGCATAATTTTCTTCTGCAGGATTCTGGAGTGAAGCAGATGTTGCTCGACCTTTTGTCTCCCAAGGTGTGATCACAGATGGAAAATACTTCTCCTTTTTCTGCTATCAGTTAAACACTTTGGCACTGACTGTACAAACTGATCAAAATAACCCTCGTAAAAATATATGTTGGGGGACACAAAGTCAGCCTCTTTATGAGACAATTGAGGATAATAATGTGAAAGGTTTCAATGATGATGTTCTACTTCAGATAGTTCACTTTCTACTGAATAAACCAAAGGAAGACAAACCACAGTTGTTGGAAAACCAAGTGGAAACATTTGATTCAGGACTTTGAGAATAAGTTTCACAAAAGGAATAAATAAAAGAACTTTTAAAAGGCCGTGTGTCAGTGAGATATGAAATACGTTAATTTTTGAGATGTGTTTCTTAGGTTAAGTCGTCTGTGGCAATGCAAAGAATGAGAGATTATTAGGAGTCCAGGTCTAGTTTTATTTTGAGATCCAAGAGGTCACTCTTAAGTACCATAGTTTGTGAGTTTTTCCAGAGGTAGATTAGAAAAACCTAGACATAAGAGATTTCACTCCAGCTTCTTTGCTTTGTACAGATACTCAAAAATAGTGTTGCAGTTAAACTACCTCCTGTACCCATGTCTTGCCATTCCCTAGCTCGTGCTAGACCTAAAATGTATCACAAAACAGATAAATTGCTCGTTTTTGAAATCTGCATGGTCAAACCATTCCCATTCGTCAAGGATATGATACAGTGGCAGGGCCAGGGCATCTGCCCAGTACTTCTCATGCTGTGTCCCATGGCTTGTTTTGAGGCCTAAGGAGAGAAAGAGAAGCCTGGGTCTGTGGTTTCAGATGGCATCTCATGGAGAAGGTAGAACTTCCTTTATAAGACTTAAGTCCTTAATAAGCTGTCTCTACTCAAACTCTGGGTGAGGCACAGTGCCTTCCCAAAAGAGTGGACATCTGGGGTATCTCTGTCTTAGGACTCTACAAACTGTGGTCTAATAACGCTTTAGAGAGGAGTTAGAACCCTTAGGGGTTCCTTTGGGAGCCACCCCCCCCCACTACTCGCTATGCCATTTCAGAAACAGTACATTTTTTAAGAGATCAGGCTAAACCTGAAAAAATTGTGCTGGAAAAGGTCCAGCAGTTTAGGTCTCATATATCCTAAAAATATCAAGTTTTAAAATCAATTGACATTTGAATCTGAGAGGCTAAAAAGCTTGCTATTATCATTAACCAGCTTGACTTAAGACCATTTTTTTAAAACTTGATGTCATCATGTATTAAGTTGAGAACAGATGAGTAGATCTTCAGGTTTGCTCCTAACGTTGTGAGGGTCTCTTATAACCCTCACAAGATGATGTAATTTCCTGTTATTTTTTAAAGTTTCTTTATAAAGCTCCTGTTTCCAGATGACAGAAGGTAATATCTTTAAGAGCTAGAGAATTCTGTGGGATATAGCTTTCCCTTTCACTGAATTTCCTCAGTTGTGATAGTTGTCTGTTACACATTTCCCCCATGACAACATTGCCTGAGGTACATAACCATTTAGAATAAAAGGAAATTTAATGGTTATATATCCTCTGAAGTACTAGCACAAAATTCTTAGTCCCCTTTGGTGTTGAAGAATAGTTACTACCTCTCAAGGATGTCACTTTAATCATCAGAACTGTGCTGATTTTTAGACAATGTTTATTTGAATTTAAGACTTTTTGGTAGCTTTCTCCCCTCCATTTTAACTTTTGCTTTTTAAGTTATTTGGCATCTTCTCCATTTGTTCATATCAAGTTCAAATACATTTTTAGTGTTTTCCTCTATTTTTAATTATTTTCCTATTAAATGTTTGATGCTTATATTTTGTTTGAAATTTTAGAAATCTCCTGCCCCAACTCTAAAATATTACAGTGCTAGCTTTTCCTAATTTGGCCAGCATCAATTTTGAACGTATCTGATTATCTTTTACTACAGAATTTGTCAATTTTACTGTTAATCATTTCCTTCTTACTGATTAGAATTAGGCCTTTGTATAGCTCTTTCCTTAATTACTTCTACTTGGTCAAATAGGAGAACAGGACCGCTAATATTTGCTAAGCATCTCCTACATATCAAGTACTTACGCACGTGCAGTAATATTTTCAAAACAACCTTGCAAAGAAAGTATCACTCACTGTCTCATTTCTTTCTTCCCAAATGGGATATTCTTAATAAGACTTGTTAAGTTTAATGTAATAATAAATACTGATATGGAATGAGATAGTCGGTACACAAATGCCCAAGTGATGCTCAGTATAAACTATTAAATTTATTAAAGTGCAAAGAGTTGCGGAGACAGCCGCAGTTTTTAACTAAGTTTTCACTTATTGAATTGCATGTTTTTTTTCCCCTACTTTGGCACCATATGGTCATCAGAAAGTTATTTACTTAAAATATGTTATGGACAATAAGTAATATGTACAATGCTGAATGCCCACTTGTAACTGAAAATCTCATAGGCACACGGTTGACTATGATATATGGAATCATACCACAAGTTTCAGTGTAAGGGTTTGCTTCTCTTTTGCAAAGTTAAAAAAAAAAAAAAACAACAACCCGTAGTTCAGAATTACATAAGTATTGCTTCTTTCTAAATAAAATGCTATCCTCTATGTAAAATTATAAAAATTTCTACCCCATTTTATAAAGTGTTCTAATGCTTATAAATGTCATCTTCCAGTAAATAGACATTGTGATACTAAGGTCAGTTTACCAAAAAATTAAAGAAAGAAACCATAGAAGTCATCACACAGGTTCATAAAGAAATGTCTAGAATTATTTATCTGTTGATGTTAGAAAAATTAAGACAACTAACGAAAAAATGAAAGAGAAATACATTTCAGACACATGTGTTTGAATACTGCATTGCTCTCTGGTGTGAGAAAGTAAAAGCCAGAAGAAGAGGAGGAAGGGATGGCTACTCACAGCTGTGCTGTGTTCTGAATGCGCTGACAGGGACCTTTTCTCTGCCACACAGCCGCTGTGCACTGCTGTAACCAACCAGCTCTGGACTAGGGCTTTACGCACAGTGAGCTAACGTCAGCCTTCTCTCCTTTGACCCACAAATATTGGATATTTTGTTGGAGCAACAAAGTAACTAGATAGAATCTGAGTAGAAATAAGTGTCTGCACCTGTCACTGCATGTTTATAGTATTTAAAAACAAATTTACTTTCTAATTAGAAACAATATACTTCAACGATATGCAATTGGTAGAATGTTTTTATTGATTTACACAACAAATGTGATGTTAGATTATTATAGTTGCTATAACAAAGTACTGAACTAAATACTTGGTGGCTTAAAGGAACAATTTTATTCTCTGATCACTCTGGACACCAGCAGTTCAAATCCCAGTTCTGACAAGGCAACGTCTCCTGCTGAAGTGTCTGGGGAAGGGTCCTTCCTCACTTCTTCAAGCTCATGGGGTTTCTTGGCTTGTGGCAGCACAAATCTGACTTCTGTTGCTATTTGCATATTCATACAATCTTTTCCCACGTATCTGTTTGTTACATCCCCCTTTTCTAAATACACCAGTCATTGGAGTTGACTGAATTTGCAGGATGATTTCACCTTAAGATCCTTAACTATTTGCAAAAACTCCATTCCAAATGTGCTACCATCTTGACTTTCTAAGTATGGTACACATAAATTTTGGGGAGACCACCATTAAATGCAACACAAATAGTATAAAACTCTACTTAAAATGGTGAAAATAGTTGATTGTATATTGCAATACAAAGGTACTCATAGATAGTCCATTTGAGTTATAACAAAAGGCCATAAACTAAGTGGCTTAAGAACAACAAATTTGTATCTAATTCTATACCCCATGAAGTCTGAGGTGAATGCAGCTGCAAAGTTGATGTTTCTTTTGGTCTTTGATCCTAGTTTGTATTCAATCATCTTGCTATATATTCCCAAGGGAGAAGTAAAGTGGACCTTCGTAAACCTTTCATAAATACACTGATCTCATTCAAAGCACTGTGCTCTCCTAATCACCTTCCAAAAGGCCGTTTCTCTCTTAGCATTACATTGAAGGACCCACATACATGTTAAGTCTGTAGCACATTGGAAAAATCCTCTTTTAGGAAGTCTATTCAATCTTTTTTCATAAATTATCAATACCACATAGTATTGTGTGATAAATTGTGACACACCCCCCACCCCAGAAAGATATATGAAATCTTCACTCCTGTACTTAGGATTTGGAAGTGGGCTCATTACAGGTGTAATTAGCTAACATGAAGTCTATGGCAGTAGAGTGAGCTCTCAGTCAAACAGGACTGCTGTCTAATAAGAAGAGGTGAGACAGATGTAATGGGAAAGAATAGCATGTCTGAATGGAACTGGAGACTGAAGTGTTATGTCTTCAAGCCAAGAAATGCCAAAATTCTCTAGTATATCACCAAGAGCTTCAAAGAGCAAAAGAAGAAACCCCTTTTACTGGGTTAAGGCAAAATCCAGGCTTGGCTGGGTCAAGTACGCCATACATATGTCTCCTGTCACACAGAGAGAATCATAGAAACCTAAGCACACCCACTTCCGTAAGTAGAAACTGGTTTAAGACAGTCTGGAGTTCAGGCTTGCTCATTTGGTCCTGATGCCTTGTCACTCGGCCAAAACCACACAACCGATCATAGCCACCCCGTCCAGCCACCTGCCTCTCTGCATGTTTCAATCAATCTGCGTTCGATCCATATGGTTACTCCCCCTGTGTTTGCTTTACAAGTGCGTGCACTGTCTAATAAAAGCGGAAGTGTTCCTTGAAACCTTCCTGGAGTCTGCTTGTTGACTCTGAGACCTCACATTGAGCCACCAGCCAAAACCTGTTTCCTCAGCAACCTCAAGACACAACAACTGGTCTGGGAAGATTATGGCCCTACTGAGGCCTTGAGTTTAGACTTTTATACTCACAGACTATGATACAGTATACCTAATGATTTTTAAACTGCTCAGCTTATTGTACTTTGTTGTGAAATACCTAGGAAACTAACACAGACTGAAAAACAGAAGCCAGAGGACAAGATGTCTTAATTCTATAATTTTCCACCATAAAAAGTTGTATGACACTTTGATTGCTGCTTTTATCACATGAACTGTTTCCTTGATGCTTGAGGCAATTTTTAACTTTACACCCTGTGGCTTTTGGCTGAATTTTGCCTAATATTATAATACTTTATTTTCAATGAGTTCAAACAAAATATGACTGCCTAAATAATGTGTATCTAGATTTGGGAAAATGGGAACTGTAACACTGCAGAAAGACATGTAAATCAGTGCCATCATTAAACATGCCCTGTGACACAACAATTACACTTCTGGATTGATATGCTAATTTGATCTCCTTCGCAAGAAAGTACTTAAGAGAATATTCCCTGTGGCATTGTTCATTATGTGAATGAAGTCCAGATGTCCAGATGTCCATGAAAGAGAGTAGACACATAAGTGCAATATATTCATAAAAATATTATGTAGTATTTAAGCAAGTGAACTTTACAAATGGTATGAACATGAAATAATCTTAAAAACATAAAATTTGGGCATAAAATCAACATCCTGTCATTTATGGAAGTTAAAAATAATCCAAAGGGTTATTGGCAAAAATTTTTAGATGTGGTAATGTAAATTTGAACTGAAAACTCCATACAATTTCAGGGTCTGGCTAATTTGATGAGGAAAGAACAGGAATAGAATTGGAATTAAGTGGTGGCTATATTTGATGATCATATATAGTTACTTTAAGTCTATTTATAATTATTTTTTAAAAGAATGAGGAAAATAATTAAACTATTAATATGAAATTGTAAATCTTAAATTTAATATGAAATATTAAAAAAAATAAATCTAGATGTTCTCATCCTTGTTATACTCTACAGATTTCCTTTTATGTTATATCTATGTACTTGTTCCTTTTATAGTAAAAGGCATTTTAAAAGGATATTAAAATATTAGAACACCCAAAGTCACTCTGGCATGATCTAGTTAAACTTCCATTTAGCATCAAGCTTGGGACTCAAGAGGAAATTAGATTTCAGGAAATTTTGCAACACAGAGTCACGTAGGCTCAAAGTAGTGGTATGAATGTGTTGCTATTTCACTAAAGGACAGGTTGTGCAAAAACTGTTGATGCCTGTATTAACTACCTAATCTTTTGGATTAAAAGACTGACATGTTGCTGTTTTCCAGCTGTAGTTAATAAAGAAGTGCTCAATGAATTCAACAGACTGTCTTATCTTCCCTTGACCAGCTAGATAAATGAATTTTTAGCAAAGTAGAACATTTTTAGCACTGTCAAATATTGTGTAGAGCCACATAGATTTTTTGGGAGAAGTGGTATATTTTTAGAAAGGGAATCATATCCTCTGGGAAAGTACTGAACATGGCACCATTAAAACAAGTGATAAGGAATGGCAGTCATTTATTGTACCCATCCTCTTTGACCTACATTTGCAATCATTAAGCATTCCCTGAAGATGGAGCACAGGGCTGGGTTTTGGCTTGTAGATACTTGCTACTTTGACAATTCCCCTGTATCAGTTATTTGTAACATGTCATTTGTCCATCTGAAAAATTGATTTTAATATTAAATGTTTACAATAAAATGATTAATGCTTATTAAATATAGTCATTTACATTAGTATTTGACCATTAGAAAATTAAAAAAATGCCTTTACCAAAGCTGTATTGAGCTTGAGGGAAAGTATACAAATATTTATACGAACTGGGCTTGGTGGTTAACTGGATTTAACATTTGCCTTATACAATGAAGCAGTATGAGAGCTTACATGATATGATTGGAGACACAAAGGACTATTGCAGAAATGCATTTTTTCTGCCTCATAATATTTGGAGTATCCTTTGCTCAAGAACTGGTAATGGCTTCACACTGAAGAAGTACAGTCCTGTGGAGCCATTTTGATCTACATGTACGGCAGTTGGACGCTGGTTGTTGGCTGGAGTCTCCCTGGAGGCTCACTGTCTTGATTTTGCAAACTCACAGACTCTCCTTGGGACCTGAGATTCCTCATAGCAAGGTGGGATTTTTTTCACACTGTGGCTCAGGGTTCCAAAATCAGGTGTCTACACAGAACTGATGAAAGCTGTGAGGCTTTTCTTGACTTAGTATTAGAAGATTCTTAGCATCCTCTGTATTATAACCAGTGGTAAAGGCCCTGATAAGTACGTAAGATTCTAGAGAAGGGAACATAAACTCCATTTCTTGATAGCAAGACTATTAAAGAATTTTAAGTTCCAAATTTGAAAATTTTGACTTCAGCAAAGAGAACCACTAAAGGAAAATTGTGATGAGAAATTTCACTGTCTTGGGGCAGGGCTGGTTGTCAGTGAAAGGTACTGGCTCTGATGAAGTCGCGCTGCCACTAGTTAGCCAAATATTGCTCAAGATATTTCTTGCAGATCCTGTTCCTGTTTGTGGTTTTTGAAGGCTCCTGTGTTACCAAATATCAGAACAGTGAAAGCCTCTCACACCTGCCATGTTACAGGGCCTCTGTAATCTCCTGGGAGGAGGTAGCAAAACATGAGGTGTGACTTGAATTGGATTGTTTGCACCTGCCAGCCTTGGGAGCCTTCCAGGGAGTGGGTGGGGCACGTTTCTGGAAGTGTCCAGGTATGTCACTGAGGTATGATCTTGGGTACTATATCTGGTCCCTCACTCTTTCCTTTGGCCTTGTTCTCTTGCTCTGCTTTCTGGCTACCATACTCAAGGATAGTTTGCTCCACTATACCCTTTCTGGCTACCATACTCAAGGATAGTTTGCTCCACTATACCCTTTTGCATAAATCTAACTTGAACTGAATCGCCAGTATAGAACTCACAAGGGCAAAATCATGCCCTATGGGTCCATATCCAGCATTCAGGGTACATGGTAGACAAACTTGGAGGGCTTGGGCAGCTCCTTCCCTGCATCCTTGTTGTTGCAGGCCACAGAGCCTCTCTTTTAGCGTGACTCCATTCACAGCTGGCAGCCTCCCTTGGTAAACATTCTCTGTTTAGCCCCTTCCATTGCCGGATGTCTGTACTGCACCTGTGGCTTCGTTCTCAAAATCTCATGTTCTGTCCTCTCAGGAGCTTCTTTCCTGGTCTCCCAGGTCTTCCTTTGAAATATGGGTAGAAGCCTTTATGACCCCATAGCTCTTGCCTTCTACGTGCTGGTTAAACTATCACAGGGACTAAGCCAAGATATGCTATCAGTGGGAGCCTTAGCCTAGTTGTCTTGGACCATGGCTGCAAAGGCCTAAATCCCTAGGTGGCTAAGCCCAGAGAAGTGAGTCTTGAGGAACCAGTTCCACAGAAGTCTCTTCTTAAGCAAGCGTCCTACCGACTTTCTTCTCAAAAGAAAAATATTATACTTCCATCCCTTTGGTCCTGAAATGGGTGTGGTCTTGCTGATATTGGAGATGCCTTAAAGATATCTGTACTTTTATCCATAGACAAAGTACTTGGTTTTCTTTTACTCACACTAATTTCTTCCACAGTTATATTTCCTTTGAGCCTTTAGTCTGGCTTAGATTGAATTCTTTTATTTATCCCTGTTCCTCACCTTTGGAATTGAAGTGTTTGTCCTTGAGATTTTATACCTTGATTTTTTATTTTTTATGTTTGTATTTTTATAAAGGTTAAAAGTTCGCTTTAAGTCTCAGGAGAGACTAAGACTTGGATTTTTAAAAAGTATCGAAACTGTTGAGACTTTGAAAGATTGTTGCACTTTCAACTGCATACGAAACAGTTATGTCATACTAGGTGGACTAATAACTTTATGTTAATTTGGAGATTAAATCCAGTTTACTGGATACATTTGGGTGCTGTGAGGACAGATGGTAGGATGTTACGGCTATCGTTGTGAGGCCGGTGGTTTACGGAGCCACGCACGGCGTAGGAAATCTGTCCTCTGCCCTCCTCTCTGACATTTTACCCTTGTCTGCTCCCTGGCTTCCATGACCTAAGAAGCCTTCCTCCACCGTGCCCCTCTGCCATGTTGTTTCTGCTTTGAATTGAATCCTGCTTTGAATGAATTCAGATTAAAACTCTCTTCTTTTAAGTTGTATTTTGTATTTTGTTCAGCAGCAAAAAAAGATGCCTAATACAAGGTTTCTTGCAAGTCTACTCGGTTTTCTGCAAGTCACCCTTCCATAAATATTGCATCTTAGATTACTCAGTCATATATGGATGTACTCTTTTTCAGGGTTAAACACTATTCTTTTTTTTTTTTTTTTTTCTTTGTGGTACTGAGGGTCCTTGTGCTTCCAAGGTAGGTGTGGTATCACTTGAGTTAACTCCCTGGAGTTAAAAATTATTCTAATGACAATTTCAAGATATTGCCTTTCTTAATGTAGGTTTTATTTTATCTTCTTGGAGAACTACTCATGCTTACAACTCCAAAAGAAACTTCGTGGTACTTGGCTTCATGATTCCTGACACAGATCCTGCTTTTGTTTAGGCTTGTGAGGTGAGAGCTTTTTTGTTTTTGTTTTTTTAGTCTATTTACTCATACAAGAAGTTTGCTTCTAGTTCTTGTCATGGTGTGCATTGTTGGTGCTTCTAAACATCTTTCTAGGATAACAAACAAAACTTTGTAAGTAGGCCCTTGACTTATGAACTCCATTCATAAGGGCTGGCTGTAACTCAAGGCTAATTTTCCCATAAGAAATAATACAAGTACATATAATGTTTTCTGAACCTCCCAAAGCAACACTTAACTAGTCCTTTCATAATAAAAAATGTTGTATAATGTGTACACTTTACTGGAAGCACCAATCATTTTTCTAGTGTATTCATCAAAAAATAATAAAATGTTCCTAGCTTACTGGAAAGAACAACTTCATACTGAACTCACCATTCAAGCAGACACCTTTGGTTGCAGGAAGGGAGGTTGAAATGTGAGGCAGTTACTGTTCAGAAGCAGAGTCTCCCTCTATGAGAACATCAGGAATCTGGCTCTCTGGTGTCCTTCCTCTCCCTGAGGAGAGGGAGAGGACTTGATTCTGTCTCACCAGGTCTCAAGATTTTCCAAACTAAAAACTACTCTAAGGTTGTGCATTTTTTTTTTTCTTAAACACTGTTGTGCAATATGACATGTCATTGTCATTAAAGAAGTGAAGGTAATGACTGGCTTTTCTTCTGTCTGGGTGGGTCTTCTCTCTGAATGTTTGAATAGCTCTGACCATTTTTTCAGCAATTCCTTTATTTCAGATGAAGAGCTTTGCCCCACTGGTTGCTGATACTCCCTTCCTCTTCCGCTGTCATTTTCTGTTGCTCAGCCAGACGTTGCTGAAGTTCCTCTAGTGATAGTATCTCTGAGTGTTCACTAGTCCCTCAACATCACAAGCTTATGGACTCAGCTACTGTGACAAGGTCATCAGCCACAGGGTCAACTGAAGCCTCTACACAATCTTCAAAGTCTCTCTCTCTTGTATAATTTTATGTCAGAGGCCTCTGTGGTAGGTTCTGATCTCTAGGTTGGTACTACAATACAATACTAACAACAACAACAGCAACAGCGTAAAGATGGCACTAAAGAGACAGAGAAATCAAAGAGTCAGGACAGCCAATGCTGCATTGTGAGCAAATGCACCGGTCAGTTCAAGTCATTGACTTTTATCGTAATCAGTCAGGGAAAAGGCAAGCTACAAGCAAGGGTGAGACTACATGCAAGGAGATGCAGTTGTGAAGTTTTTATGGAAACTAATGTAGGCAAAGCTTGTAAAGGAAAAAGACAAAGCACCCTTGAATTAGGAACAGAATAAACAAAATATATGGTTATAATTCAATCTTTGTCTTTCTAGTGAATAAGGTTTTAATTGTGGGAGTGGAATTTGTGTAAGAGTTACTCTCATTTCCGCAAGTAGACTTTGGAAACAAGCCAATTGAGAGGTTAACTCTTTATAGCCTGTGCTGCTGACAGTGTGCTTTGGGTATAATCAGTATTGTGGCCCCTAAGCGCTAAGGCACACTTTCTTCCAGGCAGACCTTAGTGTCCTTATACACTAGCCTGGCATTTCTCAATTAACCCCACACAGGAAAGGATGCTGTAATGCTCCTTGAAGAACTCTGTAAGGGTTACATCCATACCTGAGGCCATAAGGATGCACTTCAGGAACAGTTTCTTGGTGGATAGCTTTTTAAAGTCAGCTATAACCTGCTGGTTCACGAAGTGCAGGAGGAGTTGTATTAGGTGGGAGGGACATAACTAAAAGCCATGGGAATTATCCAGCCAGTTCTCCTTCCACATCTCATGAGGGAGCAAGAGCATTGTTTGTGATGAGGAAAGCTGTAAGTGATAAATCTTTGACTTCTAAATATTTCTTGACAGCAGGACAGAACACCTCCTTGACCCACTCAAGAAGAAATACTCTTGTTACCCAGGCTTTTGTGTTAGATCTTCACATGATGCCTAGCCTATTCACGAGTTTATATTTTCTGAACACTCCAGGCATCTCAGATTGATGAAACAAGAGTCTTTATCCTGAGGTCACCACTTGCATTAGCACCTGGCAGCAAGGTCCGCCTTTCCTTCACAGCCTGTGGGTTGGCACTTTCTGCCCTTCCTGGGTAATGTATGTTCTCCTTGGTACTTTCTTCCAGGCCAGTTTTATCACAGGTGAAAACTTGATGAGACCACAAGCCACTTCTCTGTATTATGTCAATTTCTGTATCTATGCATTATATTTTTAACTTTAGGTGGTCCTCTGAGGAATTTTTATATAGATAAATGTTAAGTTTTAGAAGAAGATAGAACTGTGACTTTCCTGTAAGTATGAAATGAATATCAGTAAGCAAACAAATTTTATGTATATGGGGGGTGGTAGGGTGGGTAGGGCTATGGGAAAAAATGAGAATTAAGTTGTGTCTTATACTGGTACAAATCCCCATTATGGAGTGCAATCATGATGGGTATATTTAATGTACCAATAAAGATAAAAAAAAGAAATGAATATCAATGAAATCTTTTATTTAACTAATGAATTATTAAATGATCCAATGACATATTTGCATTAAATCAAAGGGAAATTCAAAGCACCACACATGTATGGGGAAGTACAAATGTTTAAATAGATTTTAAAACAGACTTTTTCCATGCAATAAAGTAATTAATTATATTTCCGCTGGACAAAATTCATTTGCATGTTTATGAATAAGAAAAGTTAATATTCTTCAAAGAAAATGGAAGGCTCAGAGACACCTTAGAAAAATCCACCACATAAATACTTAGCAGATGGTGCATAATTTCCCATGAAAATATTCACCAATATTTACAATCCATTTCAAAGTCTCTTACAACATTTCCCCCCCCTTTTTTTTGGTTTGGAAATCCCTTCTGAAATGATGAGAAACCTGAGATCTTAGTGTATATATCTGTTTATTTGATAAACTCCTGTCTTTTGCACAATGAAGTCACCTATGTCTCCAACCACGTCAGCTACTTTACTTTTTACCTGTTCCATATTGGCTGTTACCAGTGTCCCTCACATTTTCAGGTGCTTGGCACATACATAATAGTTATTTTCTCTGGTCTCTCCACTTCCCAACTGCTGCTTTCGGTGAATTCTGTTCAGTACCCTCACTCTCTCTCTTTATGCCAATATCTTTGGTTCAAGTTGAGGACAAAGGTAGTAAAGGGAAGTTGGAAAAGGAAAGAATAATGATAGAGAAAAATATAAAGTCATTTTAATTGGTTTAAAATTGTACCTCAGATGTTATATTTGATAAAGGTTGTAGATTTGACAAAGGAATCTTTGAAAACATTTCAGTTATGATGAACTTTTAGAGAACAGTATTCATATCCTTTATGTTCATATTTCCCTTAAGAATTACAAAAATAAGTAAAAGAGTAAGATATTTTAAATGCACACAGATTTTAAAACATATTCTTAAATTCCTCCTTTTTGTTTTTCAGATCTGTTTTCTTTTCATCTATTTGAAGTAAAAACAATTAAAATTGAAATATAAAATACAGTGTTGTTATTTTGCCATAACATATTATGTAAATGTAAATTAGTTTCAAGTACAAAAACACCTAAGTAATCATCTTTGGCAAAGGAATTTAAAACAAATTATACTCAGGGAGCTATAATTGATACTTTTGGTGTTTGATATAAAAGATGAATTACAATGTTAATAAATGAAAGTGCTCAGTGATTGAACTAAGCATATGCATGAGTAGAGGGTGAAAATTTGTGTATTAGAGGTAAAGCTCAAAATCTTTTCAATGTGAGCTTTTGGTAGTCCTATAAAGCCTTCGTTGTTAAACAAAACTATATTTATCATGTTATATTTTATGTTGTCTGTGCCTTAGACTCTTCATATGTGCCAAGGTTCACTGAAACAAAATTAGAAGTTTTGGATAAAAATGAGTTATTTCATTAACATTTAATGTTAATAAGAGTATTTCACATTTCACAGAAGATAAAAGTTTGTAGACTGTTGTTTTTAACAAAACTTAAACTGGGAAAATTTTAATTTAGATGACAGACACATTAAAAATACCTCTTTTGTTAAAATATTCAATCATTTCTCAGGCAATTTTAAGCCGTGAATGGCCATGTATACCTAAAGAACCCTCGGGTTATTTCACCAGGCAGAATTTGCTTCTAAGTGTGACACCTGTGTCTATGTATTTCCACTGCATATTCCCAATATGATCAAACTCAGTAGGCCCACATATTATTTATCCAGTCTGTGGTTGATGGGCATTTGAGCTGTTTCCAAGATTTAAGTATAGCAAACTGTACTGCTATAACATGGGTGTGTATATATATTACTGTGATGTGATACTTATAGTTCTTTTGTGAATATATTGAGCAAAAAATATCAGAGTCAAATGGAACTTCTAATCCTAGATTTTTGAGGAATCTTCACACTGATCTCCATAGTGGTTGCACCAGTCTACATTCCCACCAACAGTGGAGTAGGGTTTCTTTCTCCCCACAGCCACACCAGCACTTGTTGTTGGTTGATTTTGTGATAGCAGCCATTCTTCATGGAGTGACATGAAATCTCAATATTGTCTTTATCTGCATCTCTCAAATGACCAGTGATATCTTATATATATTTTCATCTGAAAATGTCTGTTCATATCTGATGCTCACTATTGAACTGGGTCTTTAAATTTGGGGGAATTTCATTTTTTAAGTTCTTTATATATTTTAGATAACAGAATTTTATCTGAGGAAAAATATGTTTTTTTAAAAATTGGAATATTTATCATAAAAATGATAAATTTGAGACGTTCATAGGTAGATGTTTGCACCTTGAGGCCATACTCATAAGTGAAATAAACAGAACAAAGATGTATAAATGCTATGTTATTTCTCTAGTGTAAGAAACTGAAGGTATAAGTGAGGTCCAGAATTTATAATAGGTATTGTGAAATAAGAAAAAAAGGAAATGGGTACTGTGGCAATAGAAGAAATAAAAGATGGGAAAGAAAAAATTGATGACAAAAAGGAAAAAATGGAAACAAAGCCTTTGTATATGTGGGACAGGGGGTTGAAGAGAGGGCAGGGGATGGGAAAAAGTAAAAAGGTATACTATGTACAGGTACAAATTCCCAATAAAGAATGTATTCATAATGTATTACTCAAATGTACCAATAAGCTTAATTTATAAAAAAGAAAAAATAAAACAAACTGAATAGATTCTTAACTTGACTTACACCCTCCTGTCATTAGTATTATTCCTGTTTCCAGGGATGATCATTACTGTTTGCACAGACTTCCAATGGGGAACCTGAAAACCACTTTGACTTTCATTTTTCCTTTCTCACTTCTGACCAGTCACCAAGTCTTACATATTTCAAAGGTGTTTCTTCTTCAATGGTCCTTTCTTCCCTGACTGACACTAATACTATTTCAGATGTCCATGACCCCTCAGCTGGACAATTCTGAGGTCTTCCAAGGTTCTGTGCCTCTAATCTCGTTGTCCTCTACTCAGCCTTCACAATTCAAGTGGCAAAGTCTTCCTGGCGTACGAATATTTTCCTCTAATGAAATACATGTTTCTAAATACACCATGGAAGATCTTTAAACTTCCTTTCTAGCTTAAAACATCTGTCATTATTCTCTTCTTGTGATGTAGCAATACTTAGGGAATTGTTTGCACTACATGCATCAGCTTGGCCCTTAGCTGTTCGAGTTATACTTTTTAAATTTATTTATTTATTTTTTTGTCATTGTTTGGCCATCTGTACAGAAGATGGGGTTAGGATATAGCTCTGGTTTACTTTAATCTCTGAACATATAATTTCTCTTCCCATTTTAGCCATATCCACTTCTATTATCTTCTTTTCATGGATCCCAGATTCCTGAGAATACATATGGTGTTTATATTCAGCCTTAGTATATTGCAAAATGTCTGGTACATAATAGTGTGCAACACATATATGACTAATAAATTAATCATTTCATTGGTTAGGAAAACTTGAAAAATTAAAATAAATTTATAGAGCTTATGTATATAGGTGTGGAGGGTTGTAGGAGGGCAGGAAAATGGGAAAAAATGAGAATCGAGATGAAAATGTGTCATGTACAGGTAAAAATTCTCAATGATGAATGTGATCATAATGTATATGTAAAATGTACCAATAAACTCAACTTAAAAGTATAATTTACCTTACAATAATATTTCACTTTCAAACTTTGGAATTATAAAAATATTAAATTTTCTACTCATAATCAGAATGTTTTAAAAATATAATTTAATCTGATTCAAACACATTGACTTTAGTTGAAAAGCCAATTTGCAATTGTGTTGAATTATCACATAGTTGCAATAAATTGTAGACATCAACACATTTATTATCTCTCCTGTCTAGCGTTATGCCTTTTGCCTTATCTGCAGAATGCTTTGTATCCATATTTTGTCTCTTTTGCGAGACACTGTGTGTGGGTGGTCTGATGCGTAATTTACTCATGCAAAGAGGAAAATGACTGCTGGAAGAAAATGTGGGAGGTGTCTGTTCTTACCTTTGGGAAAAGAAACATGTTATATAACCAGTCTCAAACTGAAGAAAATGTATGTATTAGGACTTTTTCTCCCATTTACTCATGATTGAAGTAAGTACCAGTTTCTAGCATTGTGTTCACTCATTCATTCATTCATTCATTCAGTCAGTGAATGTTGATATTACATTGAACTAGCCAGGTTTGCCCTAGGGGATAGTTATGCAAATGAGCTGGACAGAATCCTGCTGCATACAGGAGTTACATCTTGTAAGAGAGGCCACTGCAGGGACCACTCCCAATGGCATCGCCACAGGGAGACCAGGCAAAGCTGACTTGCCCTGTGTCTTATCAAAAGATGCTATCCTGAAAGGTACAGCAAGCACAAGCTCCATCCTCTAACTGGAAATCCCTGAAATTGTTTTTGTGTTTTTTATTCAGAAATGCCAAGAGGAATTATCACCTGGACAAGGCAAAATGTTCTGGAAATCCGCCGCACTCAGACCTCCCAGGCATGCTGTGGTCCCTCATTTTCTCTTCACCTCATGTTCAGCTTCTGGTGTGTTTTCCCTCTTCTCACTCCTACACTTTTTTTCCTCTTCCATTTCCTCTCTGTCCAGAACTAGACTATGAAAATTTAGAGCATCTTGTTCTTTTCTATTTCTTTCTTCTTTTCTTTCTTTTCTAAATGTATGCTTTTCTCAAAAGAAAAGTCTTTTCCTGTTTTAATATGACATTTGTATTTCTATGTATATATGAAACATGTAATAAATACAAAAAATTGTTTATAATGATATATTATATAAATAATTGTATACATACAATATAAATTACTTTATAAAAGGGGCTAGAGATTTAGCTCAGTGGTTCCATCGCCTGCTTTGCAAGTACAAGGGCCCAGGTTCAATCCCTAGTAAACACATACAGCAATGCTGGGCATGGAGACTCACGCCCACCAGCTATCAGTACCACATACCACAGTTCTGGGTGTGGTGGCTCACGCCTGTGATCCCAGCACTTGAGAGACAGAATCAGGAGGAGTGCTGTGAGTTCAAGGCTGAGTGACCTCTGGGCCAGCCTGAACTACAAAAGCGAGACCCTGTCTCAAAAGAAAAAAAAAATAAAATATAAATTTGTATAATATATAGTTATATGTAAATATGTTGTATAAATAATATGAGTAGTTCTATAGATTATATGTAATTTATTTAAGTATGCATATTATTTTTATAAGTGTACATATTATTTATGCAATAACATTTTTTCCCCAATCACAATAAGAAATTATGGCAGATCATTCTACTTTGCTTACAAAAGAGGTCCCATGAGAAAATTTAACACATTCCACTTTACATGAAATAAAATGGAAGCATAACCTCATTATACTTATATATGTTTAAGGAAAACAACTTTTTGTTGCCAAAATGGAATGGATATGAAAAAAGCAATAGCAGGACATTTTGGAGAGTTTTTAACAACAATTTGTCTTACTAAATTCTGCAATGGAAACTTTTAGTCCTGGACTGAAAAATGGGAGTTATTTGCAGGAAATATACTAAATTTAAAATAGGCTCAACCCTACTTGTGGTGAGTGTGTAGGTCAGTGCCAGAGTCTGTACTGACAATCCTCCCACTAGTTCAGAAACATGAGTCTGTCTCATAGGAATTTTGAAATTGTCTATTACAGTTTTTCTCTGAGCAAGAAAGCTTTTCCACAAACTACTTGAGAAGCCTTCAGTGATTCATTCATGGCCAACCTGGAGGATTGAGGTTAAGTAGGAGGTCTGCATGAGGGTCCCAGTGAAGAAAGAAGGGAAGCAAGGACAGCTTTGGTTAGAGAATTTCATAATACTTTAAAAGAGAGATTAGAATATTTGTTTGCAGAAAATCCAGGAGTTTAACATCGTGGGCTGGTAAGTGGCGTAGGTGAGTTTCCTCTTCATTAACCATCCCAACTTTGAAGATGCACTCTATGTTAATGGAGCTGGTAATACAGGAATAGCTATGTTTGACTCTGAGTAGTCTTGTTCTCTTTTCTTGACTCTCAGTCTCCATGTCATAATCCCTTTCAATTTAGACATCTTTGACTTCTTCTTTATCCGCTTTCTGTGCAGCAAGCTCAAATCTGCCATGCTTTATGTCAGGATTTACACATGTGGCAAAGCTTAAGTCCTCTGAGTACCTGCTATACCTGAGGTCCCACCTACAGTGAAGTCCATCAGCAATAGATCAACAATGGGAAGGTTTCACTCTAATCTTTAGTTCACAATTTAAAATAGAATTATGTTCACACTTAAGATAACAATTGCTGAAGCAGGTGTGAATTTGAAACATTCAGAAGTAAACGCTACATTTTTATTAAGAGTTTAGAAGTCGGGCCAGGGTTTTGGCTCAGTGGTTCTGGCACCTGTCTTGCAAGCGCAAAGACCCGGGTTTGATCCCCTGGTAATCACATACAGTACTGGGTGTGGAGACTCACACCCAGCAGCAATCAGTACCACATACCACAGTGCGGGACGTGGTGGCCCACTCCTGTAATCCCAGCACTTGAGAGGCAGAGGCAGGAGGATTGCTGTGATGTGAGTTTGAGGCTGATCTCAGGGCCAATCTGAACTACAAGGCGAGACTCTGTCTTAAAAATAAATAAATAAATAAATAAATTTAAAAAACTAAAACAAACAACAACAACAACAAAAAGAGTTTAGAAGTCAATTACCCCCTTTTCTCCACTACTGCAAGACTTTTTTTGAGACTATTCAGAACTTTTGTTCTGATAGAAAGTCTCATAAAATTGAGCATTGTGAATGGAAGAAACTGAATGTTTTGTATTTTACCAATTAAATTAATACTATGTCCTAGTGAGAGAGTCAGTATAAAAACACTGCAATTAAAAGTTTCATTAGCTCTTTTATTTTTTGAAAACTATCTGACAGTAGATTGTTAAAAATAAAATATACTAACAATTTAAAGGACAGTATTGGTTTTATATTTTTTCCCTTTGAAGTCTATAGCTTCATGCTTGACTAATTCTTTTGATAATAGGCCTGGCAAAAGTTTTTGATGTAATTGGCATTCACAATTTGCATTTCTACATTCCTTAGTATATAATGATTCAGGGTGTGTGTTTAAATCAGTATCTGTAAAACCACCACAGGAAAATAGAATGAACATGAAATCTATCACATTTAATGTAATGTGACTATGTCTCAATGAAACTCTGTATCTAAGGAGACAATTATTCCATTTGAAGGACTTTCCTAACTTAACAAGAATATTCGAGTTGGCTGAAATTGCATGAGACACAGTTTTAAACAAACAAGGTATTAGAGAAAGATGCTGTAGAGAGTAAGCTGTCTGATCACATTATTTCTTTTTCAGATTTCTTCTCTCAGTGTAGTCCTTATTTATATTAATACTAATCAGCTCTAGGTCAAGCTGTAGCCATTTATTCATGCTTTTCATAATAGCTTTGTTATTCTTGTTAAAATTAAACATTCAGTTGATCAGTAAGAATCACTGTTAATTCTATTTTTCAAAAGTAATCATTTTTAGTTTAGATGAAAATGCGCCTCCAGTTTTTCTTTTTCTTTCTCTCTTTCTCTATCTTTCATATTTTTAACATATTGCTTTTTAACTTTCTTTTTTCTTCAAAAATATGTTTCAAAAACTATCAGTAATTATTAACATTATTATTGTAATAGTAACAAAATGTTCCATTGAATTTATACAAAATAATTTACCTGAGGTACGGCCTGCTGCTAACTACCAGCTTACTTCAAGTGCTTTTGCGTTTCCAATTTTCTAGAAAGATGAAATATCATTTGAAAAGATGAAATAATAAAAACAGAGCAATGCACTTCCTGTACCTAACTTTGACAAATTGAAAGGTTGGTAGGAAAAAAATATTAGAAAACCTGGCTTGTTAGGTTATTTCTCAATATAGTAATAGTAAGATAAACTTAGAAACTCCTTATGGTTTGTGTTTAGATGTCCTCTAAGCAAATTGAATGGCACAGCTGGATAAAGCCAACACTTAAAAATCAATAGCCTTCCTATACTTGAATAACCAACTCACTGAGAGAGAAATTAGGGAAACAGCACCTTTCAGAATAGCACCCATAAACATGAAATACCTAGGAATCAATCTAACAAAGGAAGTGAAAAACTTCTATGTTGGAAACTATAATATTCTGAAAAAAGGAGATAAAAGAGATGATCAGAAAGCAGAAAGACATCTCTTTTCCTTGGTAGGAAGAACCACTATCACCAGACCCCCCATATTGATTCCACCCAAAGCACGCTGTAAGTAGTGCAGGCTGCCAAGAGTTAAATCCCTTCATCACCTGACATTAAGAAGCAAGTCAGGCTGAAGCTGCTTGACTCACAGAAGTGTCTCATAAGCGCTCTAGTAACACACAGGTCAATATGACTTTTCTGCTAAGGACCACCGCCAAGGCCAGAGTAATTCTCTCTGCAGCTATAAGGCTAAAAGGAGATAACTTGTAGCTGAGGTCAGAGGAAATTGCACCCAATTTCCTGCCACAAATGGCGCCTAGCTAGAAGACAATAATTACAATCGTATATGCTGTCTATCTTGCTACTAATTTGAAAATGCTTTGACTTTTCTCTTTAAAGCTTTACTTCCAATAATTTCCATGGTAATTGTATGTATTGCACATGCATTGCGCCTTTACCCTATTGGATGAAGTTTTCTTCAATCTTGCACTGCATACTGGGCAAATGGAGATTAGAGATTTACTGCTGAAGTCTTTAGCAAAGTATAGTGAAACTAGCCATATTTCCACAATTACTATACACTTTTAATGCAGTGCTGATCAACATTCTAACACTATATCCCAAGGAGTAGAAAAAAATCTAAAAATTAATTTGGAACCAGAATAGGCCTAGAAAAACAAAAGCAATTCTGGGCAGCAAAGGCAGGTCAGGGGGGTATCATAGTCCTAGACCTGAAATTATACTTCAAAACTACTCTGATAGAAACATCACAGTAGTAGCAGAAGAATAGACCTGAGGATAAATGGAACAGACTAGAAGATGCAGAAACAACTCCAGACGTACTCAGACACCTCATTTTGACAAAGGAACTATCTTCACTGAAAGAAAGATAACCTTTTTAATAAATGGTGCTGAAAAAAATGGCTTTCTGTATGCAGAAGATTAAAACTGGGCCCATATTTTCCATCATGCATCAACCTAAAAGCAAAACAGGGCAAAGATCTAAGTATTAAAACAAAAACACTAAATCTGCTGGAAGAGAGAATGGGTAGAATGCTTGAGGAAATATGATAGACAAGGACTTCATAAACAAAACCCAGACACATGGGAAATCCTACAGTCAACAACTGGGACTCCATCTTACTAAAAAGCTTTTGCACAGCAAGAGAAATAACAAATCGAATGAAGAGATAACCAATAGTGTGCAAACTCTTTTTACCAGCTATTTATCAAAGGACTATTATCTAAAATATATGAAGAACTAAAAAAAAAAAAATCAGACCTCCCAAATTTAAAGACTCAGTCGAAAAGTGCACATTTGAAACAAAAATAATCTTCTCAGATGAAGAAGTTGAAACAGCAAATAAATATATGAAAAACTGTTCAACATTACTGATTATTTGAGAAATGCAAATTAAAACAATGTTGAGATTTCATCTCACTTCAGAAAGAATGGCTGCTATCAAAAAACCAACTGATAACAAATGCTGGCAGGGCTGTGAGGAAAAAAGAACACATCTCCACTGTTGGTGGGAGTTTAGGCTGGTCAACTACTGTATAAATCAGCGAGGAGATTCCTCAGAAAACTAAAACTAGGCCCAGCTATATTTCTTCTTCTTGTCTTCCTGAAAGAACAAAAAGCCTCTCCTACAGTGATACATGCATTCTCATTCTTACAGTGGCACAGAAAATGATTGCTTCAGACATTTATAGCTAAATGGGTGGACCATAAGACCATACCCTTAAGTGAAATAAATTGGATGCACATGTTTCAATACCAAATTGTTTCTTAGGTGTGAGAAACTGAAAGTGGAAATAAAGATAATAATAATAATAGATATTGGGAAATGGGAAGAAAATCTTCAAATGGGAAGAGAAGCAAGGGAGGGAGAAAAGCAGGAATGGACAAGAAAAAGAAGTGAAAGTAGAAAAAAATGAATACAAAACTTTTGTACATAGGGAAGGAGGGGGACATGGGGGGTCAGGGATATAGCTCAGTGGTTCCGGCGCCTGTCTTGCAAGTGCAAGGACCCGGGTTTGATCCCTGGTAACCACATACCATACTGGGCGTGGAGACTCACCCCCAGCAGCAACCAGTACCACATAACAGTGCTTGTGGTGGCTCACGCCTGTAATCCCAGCACTCAGGAGGCAAAGACAGGAGGATTGCTGTGATATGAGTTGGAGGCTGAGCTCAGGGCCAGCCCAAACTACAAAGCGAGACCCTGTCAAAAAAAAAAAAAAAGAAAGAAAAAGAAAAAGAAAAAAGAAAAGAAAAGAAAAAGGGGGACATGGGCAAAAGGTGTCAGGTGCAAATTCCCTGTGATAACTGTTTTTATGTATGACTAAAATGTACTGATAAATGTGAGATATTTGACAAAAAGGAATGTGAGTGTTAGCTGCCCTAAGGGTGCGCAGGTTGGATAAGATGTAAGGAACAGAAAGTCTCTTGTCACTGGTAGCTCACTTTTTTGGTGCTTTCCACCTTCTGTCTTCTGTCTATCATGAAGAATTTCTTCTCTGTTGTGCTCCTCTGCCAGGCCTCTCTGACTGGGATCCAGCCAGTTAGGGACTAAAACCTCTACAAATTTTGAGTCAAAATGAACCGTTCCTATTTTAACTTCAGATGTGGGGTATTCTGTCTTAGCAATGAGAAAAGTAACTAAGACACTCTTCGATGGCAGTTAGGTTTCAGCAAGCTTGTTTAATAAGACATTACTAGCATAAAGAAATCAGGATGGACTTGGTTTAAATCATTTTAATTATAGAACTTTTTCTTTTGTATAACAATTCCTTATTTCCTGAGTTAATCATTACTTGGAAATATTTTAATTCCCAACAGATTGTCTGGATACTGACAATCTAGTTGGACATGAATATTTTCAGGTAACTAGAACACCAGATTTCTAAAGCTTAACTGACATAACTACGTCTGTTCTCAAAAAAACTAATTCACTTCTTGGATTTAAAGAGAAAAACAAGAGCGCTGCTATGCAAGTCAAATCTTTCCAGGAAATGCAGTACTAGATTAACAAAAGCAGCTCTTTCTAACCTTAGAAAAAAAGACAACTAACCATGAGCCATGTTTAATTTTTCCTCTCATTCAAAATCACCAGTGTCAGAAGTAATCCTGGATTTTATTTCCAATCATCACTGGGAATCTCCCTCTCTGGTGATCTGGAAAAAGAGCAGAGTGCAGAGGAGCTAAGACAAACACAGTCGCTGAATATTAAATGCTGTAATGTTCTAAACACTGGGGACTTTCATCGCCTCAATGTAATCAACTGCAAAATAAAAAGATTCTTTGAGATGAAAGAGGATCAGGATATAAACTAAATACTGAAATGAAACTTTATCATCCCTTTCACTCAGCCACCAAACTGCATCCAGAGTTCAAACGATTTCCTAGGAAAGAAATTAGCATTTTTAAAAATATCAGTTGGCTGGTTTTATTTTTCTTCAAAGCATCACCATTACTAAAGACTGTTACACACACGAGTACACACACACACACACACACACACACACACACACACACACACACTCAGGATACTCAGAAGATAGAGGCTTATGGCAGTCTTCCAACTCATCCATTCGGCACAAGGCTTTCCCAAGAGGACTGCTCCACTTTATAATTATGCTCTTATGGGAATTATGCTTTAACCAGGTGCAGTGGAAAATTTTCCTCTCTTTCCCAAGTGCTAAGTCAGCCACCCGCTCAGGCATGAGGCGCCATGTGTTCTGTGACTGTCAATATGCACTTAACACCTTCATATTTACTTCTTGACTTTCACATTTCATCGGTGCTCTCTAACTTTCTTTATTTTACTAATGGTTTCTAGTACTTATTTTGTATAAAACAAAGATGCCCAATTCAAAATTTTAACTCAACCTCTGTTCTGAATACTGAGGTGGAAATTCTGAATGCCCCTGAACATCTCAACTTCAATATTCAACACACAGCTTAGATCAACATATTACAAAGGTAATATCCATTTCTCTCCTCTCTCACTATTCACAGCACCGCCATTTCACTGTATTGTTATTTCAGTAAGTGTCACCCTTATATATGTTGTACATAAAACTCTAACCCGAAAGCACAGCTTCATCTTCCTCAGTGCTCACAGTTCATTCACCTTCCTTATTATCTTTGGATTCTTTTTCTTCACTATATTATAGCCTTACTGCAGAGTCCCCGTGATATTTTGCTTGCTTTTCTGCAATCATCTTGACAGTATTCATTTCCAGTCTATTTTCATTCTCTACCCATGCACGGTGATCTTTCTAAAATGTAAACCTTGGATTCTAAATTTATCTAACATTATTCTGGCTCAGTAAGTTTCTTGAGTCTATCACATCTGATTCAACTTTGTACATCTAAACTGCAGGGGAATGTTCGCTACAGGGAGAATCTACTAATTGATTCTCCTATTAATTAATTCCCCTCCTAGAAGAACATTCTGTGATCTAGAAACTATGAAGGTACTCGGAATACAGACATGAGCAAGAAAGATGATGCCTCTGTTCTATGAAAACTATGATAGAAAAAAATTAAACATAAGTGGCTAGAAAAGTATTCCTTGTCCAGACACTAATATTGAGGTTGGAATTTTAAAATGAGAAGGATTCAACCTGAAAGAACTAAAGGAGACAGTGAATATGGAATAAGCAGGCTAAAGAGAAATTGCAAAAATGAAGACTGCCCAAATGGAAACGAGCTAGGTAACGAATTAGTCGGTATACTTTTACGCTCTGTCTGGCTGAGTAGACAGAAAGAAGATGCGAAGACGTTTTTCACTTGACCAGGTAATAAAAGACACAGGAGAAGCACTTCCCAATCTTCTCAACTTCAGAGTGTGTGTTGTAGTTACAATTCCAATTGCTCAATCTCCTTCAACTTTAACACCAAAAAGGGAGGATAATGATGTTCAAAACAAAGATTCTTAGATTGTGATACTATTCCCATTGGTAAAACTTTAGAATTTATCTGGTAAATTTGTCTTTAAAATGTTGGTAAAAAGTTTTTAAGTGTTATTGATATCATTTTTGTAATCTGTAATTTTCTGCACACATTTTTTTTTAAATTGATTTTACTGGTACATTTTATATAAACATCATGATCACACTCAAAATTGAGAAATTTTACCAGTACATAAGTGACTTAATTCTCATTTTTTCCCATTCCCTTGCCCACCCTATGGCCCCCTGCCCTTATACACATAAGCTTTGTTTCCTTTTTTTAACCATTAAGTTTCTTTCTCCCCTCATTATTTACCCAATCTCCTTTTCCCTTGGAGTAGTTTCTATTTCACAATATCTATCATACATTCTATAACTCATTTATACCTTTTGTTTCTCATACCAGAGAAGAGATACTGTACTTACACATCTGTGACCTTTATGTCACTTATGAGGACGTCCTCAAATCGGCACACAGTTTCTGGTAAGTCGAGTCTATCTGCCACTTACCCTCCCCCCTTATATTTCATCATGTTCTTTTCCTTTTCTCGCTTTATTGAGTTTTCTTTTTGGAACATGTTTGTTTTCTAATTTTGTTCTAATACATTTCTGAGAATCTTTTTGATTTCAGAAAATCTAGCATGTGAAGGAAGACAATTTAAAATCTTACTAAAACTGACACTTTAGGCCATTAGAGAAAATTGACCTATGAACTAATTAGCATTCTGTCCAGACAGGCTTATAATAAATAGTATCTTGTTTTCAATAGTCAGTCAGGGTATGAAAAAGATGTTATAGCCATGGGCTATGTGTTTTACAGAAGTATTAATTTTATCCTGTTTTTCCTGTCTCTATCATGGAAATAGACAAGAGTGTTGCTGCATTCAGGTAGGGGAAGATATGTTTTTCTTTGAAAGGGCTACTCTAGTTTTGTTGTATGAAATAATAATTTGGATTTTAACATATTCAATACTTTAGCTTATAAAATGTTTAAACTATCTGGAAAAAGACATTGTTAATTCAGGAAATCTTTGTGTGCTACTAAGAACTAAAATATGCTGTCAAATAGGGCACAGATAGGTACATACTGCATCTTTTCTCTGGTATGAGAAAATAAAGATGTAAATGAGTCCTAGCATGGTATGTTATATATTGTGAAATAGAAAATGCTCAATGTAAAATAAGGTGAAAGGGGAAAATGTTGAGATTGTAACAAAAAAGTAAGGAAACAAATTTTATGTATGTGGGGGGGTGGTAGGGTGGGTAGGGCTATGGTAAAAAATGAGAATTAAGTTGTGTCTTATACTGGTACAAATCCCCATTATGGAGTGCAATCATGATGTGTATATTTAATGTACCAATAAAGATTTTTTAAAAATATGCTGTCAGTCTTGTTATTGTTGCTTGTTCTTAAATTGTAAGGTGTGGTCATGATTATTTGGAAAACGCTAAGATAAAGTATAGATAACTATATTGCATTACTGATTACATGCTTAAGTTAGGCACTTATTTGATGTTGTATGTTTTACATTTTATGTGGAAAAGGCCTTAAAACACCCTTTAAAATAGTTTCTCAAGTAATCATTATTAGAAGACTAAAATTAAATTAAAAAATCAAAGTGAAGGGCCGGGGAGTTAGCTCAGTGGTTCCGGCGCCTGTCTTGCAAGCGCAAGGACCCGCGTTTGATCCCCAGTAACCACACACAACAATGCTGGGTGTGGACACTCACCCCAGCAGCAACCAGTACCACATACCACAGTGCCGGGCGTGGTGGCTCATGCCTATAATCTCAGCACTCGGGAGGCAGAGGCAGGAGGATTGCTGTGATGTGAGTTGAAGGCTGAGCTCAGGGCCAGCCTGAACTACAAAGTGAAACCCTGTCTCAAAAAACCTAAAAAAAAAAAAAAAAAGTGAAAACATAATGTTTTTCTTTTATAGACAGTGCAGTTTAATAAATCCAATAAAATCATAATTCTATAAATAACTTATCCCTTATATGAGTTCATCAAATGTGTAAGTCATTACTAATTAAGTTGTTGCTTAGCTAAACTGGCTAAAGTCCATGTATTATGCTAGAAATAGATTTTTTTCTCCCATAGATACTTCTGTATTATCATTTAATAGTTGGCATTTGGGAAAAAAGATTTCAAAGTAACATTTGTCACTGCCCTGAATACTGTAGGTCAGATTTAAATGAAAAAAAAAAAAACAACTCCAAGATATCCTAATTTTATCTTATTTTGGATATTAACTTTTGATTACTGTATTGATTAAAAATCACAATTAATTTAACACAACTAAACATTTTGTTTTTTAATTTAAATTTACATTTGAAGAGCCCATTTTTTTAAAATCAGAAAATGCCATTATGATAAATTCATGAAGCTACACAGCAGAGATCTGACTGAAAGAAAAAGCTGTGTCATTTACTTAAAATTATTTTTCTATAAAAAACAAAAGCAGAAAACATAAAAAGTACGTATAAGAAAAAAGCACTATAAATTTTACATTCAAAGGTAATGTTTTTATGTTCAATACGTTTCTACTTAGTGTAAAATAAAGGTTTACCTATAGAGATTTTTTACTACTGTGTATAGCAACACTGAACTCTGCATTTTCCCAGGTATACTTCTGATTTTTCCTATGTTTTTGTGAACTTCCCAGATATACTTTCAGAAATATATGTATTTTTTTATTTTTTATTTTTGGTACTTGGGACCTTGTGCTTTCCAGGCCAGTATGGTACCACTGTGCTACATCCCTGGGCATCCCAGATATAATTTTAAAAATCTAAAAAATGTCTGATGAGATCTTGGGATTTGTTCAACCATTCCTTTGTTGTTAGAAAGTTAGGAATCCATGTTTAAATTGTTTATGTGACTCTGTTATTTCTACCATTAACTTCCTGCATTTCTCTAAAATGCTGTATGTTATCCAGGAGCACTCATCTCTTAGGAAAATATAGCTTATCTGTGAAGTTGTAAGCAAGATTTCTTTTTAGTGGAGCCATAACAGAGTTAGAGATGGTAATAAAATCCGGCAGTTTTTTTTTTTTCTTTTTTTAGAATAAACACTAGGCTACATGATGTTGAAAAATGGTATATATAATTGATTTATTAATTTAAGCAATTATTTTTACTGACATTTGTCATAGCTAATTTCAAAATCATCTGGAAATTTTCTATAAGACAATACAACCTTTACTGGTTAGCAAACAATTATATGATAGGTATTTCCTACTTTGTACTATATGTGATTAGTTTTTTTCTTTATGTTCAACACTAAATATTATCATTATCAAATTCCATCCAAATTCCATCCACTCTGTCCGTTCCCAAGTCCTGCTGTTTGTCCAGGAAAGGGCTACTCAGGGACACAACGTGAGGGAGCTAGACAGGGGACTTCAGCTTCTTCAGTATCTGGCACATTGAATCCGAGCAAGGTTATGTTGTTATTTGTTGAAATAGCAACTGGAAAGACAGAAAGTGCCGTCGATCGTTTCCTCGTAAACCCTATGTAAACAACACAAGCTCCTTGAACTGTCAAGAGAAAATTATGGTATCTCATTTCCTCTTCCCTGCTCAGATAGAGCAGGATCATTCACCAAATAAGTATGAGACGCTTCAGAGTTGACACTTCAGAGAAAATCTTATTTCTGCGATATCACCCCATGACAAATAGCCTTTAATTGCATCTTCTTTCCACTTTCTCCTCCTGTTCTGCCTTCTCTGCCGTCCCTCTTGCTCTTTTTCTGTTTCATTCTCCTTCATTGGACACAGATTTTCTTGAAACCATGAAATTTAAAGTTCTTAAAATAAAACTCTGTTCCTAAAACATGAAATAACAGCAGAAATCAAACACTGTTATGCAGTTTTGACAATACAGACTGCTCACATGCAAGGTGTGTCTTGCCTGACAGTGAACCCTATTCCTGCTCTGGGCCTCACGTGGCACTAGGAACTGCCAGGTTGCAAGTAGAAAGCACAGCCGTCAGAGCTGAGAGACCTAGGTGATGTTAGCAAGAGCCAATTAGAAAAGGGATGACAATTTCAGATTTCTGAGGCAGATGATCCTGTGTAGTATACACAGCAGATGATCCGGTTAGCCACTCACTGCTTATCTATGACAATTTTGATATGTTCTCATATGTAAGTAAGAGAGCAGAGTCTCAAAAAGTTCCCCAGGCTTAGCTAGGGGATGCACTCTTCCTGTCTCAGCCTCCCAGAGTGTAGGGATTACAGACATTCATCACCATGCCTGTTTGGAATAATGGAATTTGTGACCAGGTGAAACAGAGATATTGAAGTTTAACCATATGAATCCTGTATACAGAAAACAGCTAGAAATAAGCCAATCCAAATTTAAATGAAGACACACTAATGGGTGTATATATTGCTCAGCATCGTTTTAATTGAGTTATAACTGCTTAGTGTTCCAGTGTCTATTGAGAATTTTCAGCAGATTTGAAATCTGTCATTATTTATGCTCAATTAACTTTACTATCATTGTTTGGGATCTCAGTGTGAAATAAAATGAAAATCTAATTAGAAATATATTTGGGTATGCTGACTTGAGAAAATATTTTCACATAAATGTAATGGACAAGTCACATTAATTTGGAATATATGTGTGTTCTTCTGTATCACAGTAATAATAAAAGAAAAAGTCAAAATGCAAGTTACAGATCGATTCTTTTATATTATAGCCAATTAATTTCAAAGTGAGGTTATATATGCACTCAGAACCTACAGAGAGAAGTGAGACTGCATGTGGTACCATGTCATATGGTACTGCCCGAGTTACAAGAAGTACCTGAATAGTGTAATGAAAATTATTTCCATACCAATCTAGTGTACAAATTAGTGTACAAAAGCTAAGCTTTTGTCCTTTTGAGAAAATTTGTAAAAAATCAATATTAATTTGTCAGTGCTGAGGGTACTGTAATCCACTCCTTAAGAAGGCATTTCCTGAAGAAAATGTGCACCATTCATCTCATCGCAGCTCAAGATGAAGAGGTCTGGGCTGACTCAAGACAGAAAAAAGGAGCAGCTAGCAGCAGCACAGAGAGGAAAGGCTGACACAGATCCATGCCTGCCCTTCCGTGACCCCCGGACACACTCCCAGGCGCGCCTCACAGATCTAGACTGCGCTTCATGCAGTCACCTACACCTTCTGCAATGAATGGCCGCGGTGATCTAGGAAAGCTCGTTACTATAATAAGATGCTTCGGTTTTATTCTATCATCCACTATGACCACACTTTTGGTGTGGAAGTAGAGATCATTATGTTAAGTGAAATAAGCCAGTCTCAGAAAGTTAAATATCACGGGAGACTGTTGTAATTCTTGAAACTCATTGAATTGATATAATATGATCTATAAAGACTATGAGATAACTGCATTTGGGGTCCATATGCTTTCTTCTCTGTAATGCCATCCTATGACTTTCCCTGTAAATATAATCATATGATATTTGGAGCCAGAAGATCTGAGTGCATCTCACACCTCTTCCCTCCCTAAAACCTGATCTGGGAATAGACACTTAACTTCTCTGAACTTGCATTTTCTCATTTGAAAATTAGGATAACAGTTGTTTTGCCAATTTGCATGATCTTTGAAAATGTAATTGTGTTCTACTAAAGTGTTTTTCAAAATTAATTTAAAAGCGGCCTTTCTGCACTTACAATTTACATTAAAATTTTGTTTTCTATAATGTCTTTTCAATTATCATAAAGTTTATTCTAATTCTGCTTGAATGTTAGCAATGTGCACGTAACTATTTTAATAAAGTGTAATAGTTTCCTCCCCAAACAGAAAACCCAATGGGTAACCTTGTCATTTGGATTAAGCTAGTGAAGATTATGACGGTGGTGAGGCACTGTTTTACAGAATCCCATAGTTGTGGGCCTAGTGAATGAAGTAAACATATTTCTGAACCTCAGGCAAGTAAATTTAAACCTACAATATTTGTAACATGTAGCATCTGTTACACATTAGACACAACTAGGCAAACTATGAAGTTGAGAGCTGAAGACACCGATAAAGCTTGCTCTAGTAGTTACTATTTCATGAGAGCTCTTCACATATATTCAGTTTAGTGGGTCTTTAAAAAAAAAAGAAACATTTTCATCAAGACCTTTATGCCCTAAAATATGGTTTTATTTTCTATATATTGTTCTATATATCAGGATAGCAAAACTTCTATATTAATTTCTGACTTGTATTTACATAGACAAAGGACACTCTGTTATTGAATAATAAAATGCTAATTTATAGGGATATAAGTAAATAATGACAATATTTAAACAATGTTATTTATTCTACTATAAAAATTACCTAACCTTACCATTTTTGATTGCCAGACAATGGTTACTTCTCCTCTATGAAACTGAAACATTCATTATTGTAATATTTATCATTTGTAGACTATTTAATGAGATTTTATTGAAGTCTTTGTACTTTGAATATACAGCAGGGTGATTTTTTTATAGATGCTAGTTCTTTTTTTAGGTTTTTTGAGACAAGGTCTCGCTTTGTAGTTCAGGCTGGCCCTGAGCTCAGCCTCAAACGCACATCACAGCAATCCTCCTGCCTCTGCCTCCCGAGTGCTGGGATTACAGGTGTGAGCCACCACGCCCGGCACTGTGGTATGTGGTACTGATTGTTGCTGGGCGTGAGTCTCCACACCCAGTATTGTATGTGGTTACCAGGGATTTAACCTAGGTCCTTAAACTTGCCAGACAGGCTCCGGAGCCACTGAGCTAATCCCCGGCCCTATAGATGCTAGTTCTTGTATTACACAGTTTAGAGACTCAAAATCATTCTTTAGTAAGATTTGCTCAGGAGCTACTGAAAACAAACACCCAGGAAAGGACTTCATGGCATCTTCATATTTATTTGGATATCCTAAGAATTCTAATAATCATGGAGATTTGGGAAACACTGTCCTAAATATGTGGGGAAATTGTAAATTTCATTAGCTCAGAGAAGGTCAGGCAAAAATTGAGCAAAAATACGATAGGGTTTCCTGAGCCTGTGCACCTGGAGGCTGAATGCTGGACCAGCAGCCTCAGTGGGAGCAGGAAGCACATAGGAAGCCGGGAGCTTGGAGCACATAGATGTACTGCTTAGATTTTCTGCTCTCGAGAATAATCCCAGGGCTGGACTCTCAGAAGTGTCTAATGAGGAGGAATCCAAAAGTCTGAGAGAAGCAGCGTGCCTAAGCAAACTCACCCACGAGACCGACAGGAGCAGACACCTTCTCTTCTAGGGCTGAGAAAGCCAGACTGTTTGTTACTGAACTGAATTTTGAGTTGGCCCAAATGAAACAGGTAAAGAATTCCATGCGGTGTTTCCTCATTAGGGAAAGTGGTAGATACTGGTCAGTTTTTGCATTGCTGGGACCCAACGCCTGACACAACTCAGGAGAAATGGATTGTTTGCTTCACAGTTTCAGAGAGTTCAATCCATTGTCGGGTGGTTCCAAGGCAAAAAGTCACGGTGGGAGAGCGAGGCGGAGCCAAGCTTCTTAGTTCACAGTGGCTTGGAAGCAGATCGGAGGAACAGTGCGCCATGGGGAGGGACGGGAAGCAGACTCCAAAGTCTGGCCTGTTGACCCTCAGACACGGCTACACACAGCGAGAATCGTGCCACGTTGTCTCTGGGTAGCTCCCAGTTAATCAAGTTAAGGACTAAACTTAACCAACTCATGGTGGAAGGAATGAGAATGCCTACCTTCAGAGGCATAAATAGATTCCTATTTATGTTTGCTTTAATTTTCATAGAACTTTAAGACCTGTATGTTTATTAGTCAATTGTATAAACAAAGACACTAATGTATAAGAAGGTTATAGGAGCTGTACTCTATAAACTTTTATCTTTCTTAAATTGAGACTCAAAATAGGACCCTAATGATCAACGATGTGTTCTGTACCTCTGAATGAAGACTTTTTATATTTATAATAAAATTTTCATTAGCACCTCTGGATATATATTTTATACTCGGATGTTCAGTGTTAAACAGCTGTTTTTGAGAAATAACACAGAAAGTTGATCTTCTCCAGATACTTAAATATCTATAAAAACTAACCAATAACTCTTCTTGAATATAAATTGTATTTTATCTTTTAATATAGTTCTTATTAGTTTTTTACTTGTCTTTTTATTAACAATATTGTCTGCGTAGTGAAATTGAAACTGTGAAAGTTAACACCTGTTAGTGTGACAGAAAATTCACATGCAAACAGTAATAGAATAGTCCAAATAGTAACAGAATAAAATAAGCTAACCAGTTTTTCATACTAAAATACTGTACACAGAAAGGATGTGCCTTGTATGCTAAGTGATAGAATGTGATCTTTTTTTTATATCAGTCATCAGAAACTTCTAAGTGAGTGGAACATTGGAAATTTTAGATTTCTATGAAAAAGAATATTACAAGATGATGTCCAGACCACTGAGAAAGTTGTAAATGAACCAGCCCATTCATTTTACATTTATTCACCTTGTTCCTCTTAACTCAGCATGTAGTAAACTCATGCGCAGAACACTCCTAAAATGACAATGTGAGGCAGGAGTGAATTTTTAGAATTAAATATTCCCATTTCCCAATTCAACTGGGGCATTCAGGGTAAATGAGATTCAGAAGCTATCAAAAGAATGCTCACAGCCTATCTTACTAAATCCAATCGTCTCCCATTTTGCTGTGTGTTCTATTTTAAATTTTTACCATTCAAACAGAGACAGTCATAAGAGAATGTTGATAGGAAAGAGAAGTTGTGGTTTTTATGTCATGTGAGGAGATCTGATGAAATTTTATACAACTAGGAGAAAGATAAGCCATTTCTTAATCATCTAAGAGATGTTAAATGGAAAAGGAGTGGACACTTGTCTCCTAAGGCTTATCCATGTGGAAATATACAAATGATAGGGAGATGATACAAGTGATATTTAAAAGAACTTTACAACAATAATGTTCTATATTTTCAGCTTTTATTTCAGAAGGATATTTCAGAAGGAACAGAAGCACTAAACAGGTATTTGAGCTAGGAAATATGTCCCCTTTCATTGGCAATGTGTTTGAACCTGGAGAATTTAGGTAACATTCTCTGTAGCACACAAATTATAATAGAATTGGAGCTCAAAACCAGGTTTATTTTGAGTCCAGTGGGTACTGCAGCATCCATAGTGGTCAGAATTTTAGTCAACCACCACCACTTAGTTTTTGCATGGAAGGGAACTTGCCTCAGGTTCTCTGCAACACTGAAGGTATAATAGTGTGTGTCTCTTGTAAATAATAAACTATTGATGTAAGTTTGTTCGCAAAGAAGAGATGAAATATAAATGAAAAATTCTCAAATCTTAAGGCAAGCAGTTTGCATAGATTATTGGCCAAGTATGAAAAGTCTCTTCTGTAGCTTGCTTGATAACAGGCAATTGGTCACAGCCTAGAAGTTGAACTTTGTCAACATTGTTTTCCATGTTTGGCCAAGAGCATTGATGAAACAGAAAACTTTGGCCTTTGGTTAGTAAAACTTCTATACTCAGAAACAATATAAAATATATATTCTTCTCTATATACCAAATATTTAAAATGTGACGACACCTGAATTGGGAGATGATCTCTGTGCTAAACAGCTCGTGCTGTTCACGATACTGTTTGGATGGGGTTGTATTTGCTCAATATATACTAAAAAGATCAAAACTCACCAACTATTAGAACACAAACACATACCTTGGGAAACAGTTTGTGAACTTACCATTTGCACAAGATAGATTAAAAATCAGAATAAAATGTAATTCAGAGAAATACAAGTTCATGAACACTATGGTGAGCAGTACTTCCTTTTCACCAGCAGAGGGCTTCCAGAGACCTAGAATAACTACATTTTTGCCAATGGAGGACGAAAATCTTTGACAACGAAAACTAGCAGAAATTCTTAGCGAGTAATTACTTAGCGAGTTAATATTAGTGTTCTGTAGTCTTCAGAGTAGTTATAACTCAGGCCATATAAACAACAAAAGCATCGGTAACTAAAACTTAGCAAAAAGCAAACCAAAAAGAAAAGCCTCCAATGAAAAAGAGTCACAATGTATCATTTTATATTGTGTTAAGTGTCCTAACTTTGCTTTTGAGTTTAAAGGGGAGGAGACAAACAGACAAATTCTTTTGACTACTGTGAGGTATTGTTAAGTGAAAACAGGCGAAGTCTTTTTTTTTTCCTTTTGAAAATAGCCAAATATCTCCCTGTTTAGCTTTCAAAAAGAACTAAAGATTTAAGAAGAATTGATAGACCATGTAATAATTGAGTTTAATTCATTGGTACTTTATTATTATTTATTTGACTCAGTATTTATTCAGGGCCTACTATGTGTCTAATTTGCTAATTGATATCAGTGTAAAAGCTGCAATCACACAAGTTGAACACTCTCAAGAAATCCAGTTTAGTGAAGGGAAAAAAGGCAAAGAATTATAATTAGTCTTTGTAAATGTTACATTAGAAAGATGACTATGATAAAATCACTGTGGACCTCAAGCATGAGTACTTGAGTTAGGGAGAATCAGAGAGGATCTCACCAAACAAGCAAATAAAAGAACTGGTTATTGAAAAATGACAAAAACTGTCCCATAGCTGGGAGGACTGGTGCCACATAGACAAGAAAGACACAGGAATTGTGGAAGGTGAATAGAGAAACGCACCAGGGCCTGTCATGCAGGCTGATTTGCTCGCTCTATGCAAAATGCTGGTGTATGTCAGGGGCGGAGTTGTAGGGAGGGCAGGGGAACAGGAAAAACGAGAACCAAGATGTGTCATGTACTGGTACAAACCCTCAAGGTTGAAAGTGGTCATAATGTATACATAAAATTTACCAATAAAGTCAATTAAAAATGAGGTAAGGAAATTCATCTTTGACTCTTAGATTAGTAATAAAAGGGTCCAAAGTTGAAATATAAAATTAAGGATTCTTATTTGTTGTTTAAATATTAACTCTATGAATAAAATGGTTCCCTGACTAGGGACCAAATAGAATTTGTAGCATAAACTCACACATAAGCTAAAAATTACATTTGAAAAGCAATAATTTATTTTTAATTATTTAATCCCTTTATTTTCTCACACATTTTAAAAATTAATTTTCTCTGTCTGCTTGCAACAGAGATTAGTTGACCACAGTCTAAAATATTTACTAAAATATCTGACTTTATCCAGAGGATTTACTAACCTCTGATTGTAGATGGGACTTTTTAGTATAATTTGATTGGTATTTATAAAGTTATCATTTGGTAACTTTTTTTGAGAATGATATAACACAATAAATCACGTAGTGACTTTATAACATCCATAAAAAAGGAGACATTTTAGGTTAAGTAAGAGTTGATGCATTGGAAGACATAATTAAACAAGACAAAATTAATAAAGAAGAGATATTGTTAGATAAGATGTATTATTAGATATATTGTTATATATGGAAAAATTAATAAGCATAGATGAAATAAAGAAAATACTATGAGGAGAGTGAATAAAAATATTGATGCAATAACTAACTATTGCTCTGTCCTATAACCACTTCTTAAACTTTCTTTTTTTTCATTGTTTACTGTTGGTTTATCAGAAAAGAAAAATTCTGATGAATCAATACTATCTCTGAAAATTAATATGGTCCATCTGTTTAAAGACAGCTACATTTTACCAAGGTCAGGGGAGTTAATTTTCTTCCTCTTACGTACAACAATATTATATGTGGCATTTGTATGTAGTTCCCAATAATTAAAACAGCAGATCCCAGATGGCTTCTTCTGGCGTGGCTCACTCATTTTCTTGCCCTCAGGTTAGAGGGACACTGTTTCACAGAGACTCTTCCCATTTTCCATGGGTAAGACTCCTTTAGGTTGTCCTTGGAAGAGCAAATTAGCCTAAATAGATCTTTTTCATTTGTCACATAAGTCTTTGAAATGATCTATATAGTGACTGTGAGCTGATTTACTTCAAACAGGAAAGCAGCACTGGTATGCTTTTGATGTCAACTTGACTTTAAGGTGAAGCAATTCTTTTACTTAAGAGAAAACTTGAAAAAGAATTTCTTTGAAGTGCATATTTATCTGTAAAGTCAACTTGCTTTTAGGTTAGCGGGAAGAAATCACAACAGTCTCAATGTGACTCTGTGTCACACCTGTCCAGACGGTGGTGGTGAGGCATGATTAAGAGAAAAAAGAGACAAGGAAGCTTCAAAACAGTGTAATCCACTGAGTTTGGGATGGCACGGTGTGTTTTGGAGATACTGTCAAATTACTGTTCATCTATTGTCCAAGCTTATGCAGAATTTATAAAAAAATCTTAACAAATACTGAGTGTGTCCCTAGGGGCAAGCACTTTCTGCTCCTTTGGCATAAAGTGAAAATCATTCCTTTTTATTTTTCTCTAAAAGTAGCATCTATAGCTCCTTCAGTGCATGATGGAAAATTATGTTTTAGTCCTCTGGGTAAAATGTGTAGTTTAAACTGTTTATCACCACATTTGAATCCTCACAAGTACTTAGCACTGTCTCAAGTCCTGTGAGATATGTTTCTATATGGGTAACTCTGGATTTCATTAATAGGCTGCTGCGATTCTTTCATAATTCACAGATCCTCATACATGTCGGAAAGTAGCTTCTGCCATGCTGGTTACCTGTATTGCTCTCCACTTGTGCTCCTCACAACTTGTCAGAATTCCACACATCATTGTGAGCCGAGTTCAAGCCCTGTCACATTTGTGAAGGCGATTTAGATCACAGGGCCTGACAAGGTCTCTCCTCTGCCTGGTCTCTCGTGTCATTTGTTACTGATGTCACTTGTCAGATCTGTATTATACTAAGCTGTCTTGCCCTTGAGTTCTTATTTGTCCTGTTGAATAATGATCTCTTAGGCCAGTGGTTGAGTCTTATTTTTAGTTCTCTCCTGATGATGTCTTGAATATACTGCTTATTTAAAGATGGCTCAAAGAGGCATTTTCATAGAATATATGAATGATTTTTTTTTTTTTTTGAGACAGGGTCTCACTTTGAGTTCAGGCTGGCCCTGAGCTCAGCCTCAAACTCACATCACAGCAATCCTGCTGCCTCTGCCTCCCTAGTGCTGGGATTACAGGTGTGAGCCACCACGCCCGGCACCGTGGTGTGTGGTACTGGTTGCTGCTGGGCGTGAATCTCCACTCCTAGTACTGTATGTGGTTACCGGGGATCGAACCCACCTCCTTATGCTTGCAAGACAGGTGCTGGAACCACTGAGCTAAATCCTCGGTACTCGGAATGATTTGTTTGATAGTTACTTTTTCAGATTACACATCCATGGTTCTCTTTCCTAAAAGTACATATCAATAAGAATGGGCTAGGACTGGGGATGTAGCTCAGTGACACAGTGCCTGCATAGCAAGTGCAAGGTCCTGAGTTCCATCCCTGGTATCAAAGGGGTGGGTGACTAAATTGTATAAATAAATAAATATATATATATATGTAAATAATATATATATAAATATATATATATGTAAAAGTATATAATTGAAAGGTTACTCTTGTGAATCATCACTGCTTGCTCATGAATTAAATATTCTACAGAAGGCTGTTTTATGCAATATCAATCTAAGAATAGTTTTTGCCTTCTGATATTTATAGAAATACACTACAGCCTAGTAAACTGGAAATAGTTGATACTTACTTTTCATTTAAAAAGAGAGGTATTGGAATATATTCCTTCTTTGATATGAATACTCATTTGTGAGAAAGTGTTATTTCTATCTAAAATATCCAGATAAATATACTTCATACTGTTCACTTAAGATCAATGTAATAATAATCACTTGGATATTATGTGATTATTTTGAGTATAAAAGGGGAGGGTAGTAGAAAAAAGTTGTTAACTTGTCTCTAAACTTAGTACTGTCTGATTTCAAATTTCAAAATCATTATTAAATAACTTAAATGAGACTTCACCTAATCTAAACATGAGAGTTGCAGCATTTTTCATGAGTGTGTGCTAGTCTCATGGAAAAGATATTACCCAGATGATATAATAATTTACAAGGCTGTCATTATTTATGAAAAGTTTATCCCTCTGCCAGCCATGTTCTAGTGAATTACAAAGCCAAGTCATTTGTTTTTTTCAGCACAACTCTTAGCATTTTTTTTTTTTAATCTCATCAAAACAGAAGCTTGGGAAGAGAGAATAGTGTATGCTGAAGGTCACACAACTGACAGTCATGGAGCCAGAATAGAAAAGTAAATGCATCAAATTTTAAAAATGAATGCCTTTCTCCTAACATAATGTCTTTTATGAGAATGAATTATAAATTTTTAATACTCTTACTTATCAAAATCTTCCAAAATAGGAGCTTAAACGTGATACATACATACATACATACATACATATATATATATATAAAACTAACACTATATACACACATACATACATATTTATATGTATAGAAAGAGAGGTGGAAGAGTGAAAGGTGGAAGGTTCTTATAAATATACTTCAAATTACTTTCTACATTTAGCCTCTGGAGAAAAGCAGAATTTGTCATTTTATAGAAATTGTTAGTTCCTTAAGTAGGATGGTATTTTCAACTCATATTCAATGTGTTTTTCACTTGACCTTTGAATCTTTGATTGTTGTACTTTCACTCAATTTGCTGTTTTAAATTTTAGAAAAATAATTTTCTTGTAATGGATTTTTTTTTTCCCTAGGCTGAAACTTAATTCAACAGGAATCAGACTCTTGGTGCTGCAAGAGACGTTAAGACAAAATTCAAATTTACTCCTTCATTTTACCGATGAGCAAAAAGCTGACGTGCAGTGAAGTGACATGACCTATCTAGTCTCCAAGAGGGACTTCAGTCTCATTCTCAGCTCAGTGCAGTATTGTGACGTACTGTACCTTCACGTAATACTTAGACCAAGCCACATAGAGGCAATGACAGTTCTGGGGAAGAGGCTTAGCATCCTGGCTGACATGAAACTGTTGTAGTGAACTTACTGTTCACAGATATTTTAACATAAAATCCACAAAAAACTCAAAGACTGACATTTAATATGGGATTGTGGTTATAATTTTGCTTTAATACTGGTTTTAAGCTTTCTTTGCAGTTTCACTCTCCACATTCCCCATATTCATAGTGGAACTGGATGTGACCTTCATGATGCCATAATGTAGCCCCTTATGTGGAATTTTATGTGGAATTTCTTTTCATGTTTTAACTGTTGCCCCTTTACATGCCTTAATGTGAGCTGTATCTTCTCTTGCTTTGGCAGAATTAACTGCTTACTTGTGTAGGCTCTTGTAGCATTTTGTCTGCACCTTTACAGTAGTACCTAAATATTTTTTGCATTGCTTCTTCACTTGTGTTTCTTTCTCCAGAATGAATGCTCTTGAGAACATGCTCTTGAGAGCTTTTGTGACTACATAATGCTAAGCGCAGAGTGCAAGGCTGAAAAAGTTTTCTGAGTACATGATTATTTCCCCATTATGCTCCTTTATAGTCAATGCCCTAAAAAAGAATAAAATCTTAAATTCTGCTCTATAAAAATCATTAGATTAAACAAATACCATAAAAATATTTATTGCCATCTCAACTAGTTGGATTCTTTTTCTAGAAATCAAATTTAAAACTAATACTATATTTTCAATCATCTCCTTTATGTTACTTTAAAAAAACAGGGGTCAATATATATAGCACCAATTATAAATCTGTTGCCTGGTTGTCATTATGGCTAATATTAATTTGGCCATCTATTGACTCAAGAATTAGCTGATTGGGCCGGGGAGTTGGCTCAGTGAGCTCAGAGAAGCTCAGTTAGCTTCTGGCACCTGACTTGCAAGTGCAAAGACCCGGGTTCGATCCTCGGTAACCACATATCATATTGGGTGTGGAGACTCACGCCCAGCAGCAACCAGTACCACATACCACAGTGCCGGACGTGGTGGCTCATGCCTGTAATCCCGGCACTCAAGAGGCAGAGGCAGGAGGATTGCTGTGATGTGAGTTGGAGGCTGAGCTCAGGGTCAGCCTGAACCACAAAGTGAGACCCTGTCTCAAAAAAATCTAAAAAAAAAAAAAAAAAAAAAAAAAGAACTAGCTGGTTGTTCCTTATAATTTGCCATAAAATAAGTCAACGACTATTATGAATTACTAAGCTTTATACCACTATATTATGGGTATATACAATGGTGTGTGTGGGTATATATATACGTATATATATAATATATATGTATATGTATATACATATGTATATACATATGTATATACATATGTATATACATATGTATATACATATGTATATGTATATATATAATTTTTGAAGAGAAATATGAATTGTATATATACGTGTATATATATGTATATATATACATATATGTATGTGTATATATATACATATATGTATGTATATATATACATATATATACAATTCATATTTCTCTTCAAAAATTATTAAAAAAATAAAGCCAGTTGTAGACTATTGAATTCAAAACATCTTATTTGCTTACTAGGACAAATGTTCATCAGTGTACTGCCCAAAAGTAAGATGATTAATAGGATTCTGGGCTCCTTGAAATGGTATCTTCCAGTACCTACACAGTTATATAACATACAGCTGTTTGTGATTAATCATTATTTGTAATGACCAGTGGCTTGTGCTGTACTCCTTAGAAAAGCAAAGCTGCAATAACATTTTTTGTGTGTATAACCTGAATAAACAAAATCTCAATGCATAGAACTGACACGTCAGCATCTCTTCATGAGTTGGGAGTTTTTGCTTTCCCAATGACTAAATCTGCAAAACTTTTGTAAGGATATTTGTATTGGGCTTAATGGACCCTGCTCATATGACACATTATAGTTGCATAATCTATAACTCAAAAGAGGCTGAAATGATTCCATTTCTTTCTGAAGAGATTCACAAGCAGGGGACAAGGTCTGCAGTGTCCAAGAGTACACCATTTTTATATGGAATTTTTCAGAATTTTTCAAATTCTGCTGTATTTTCCCATTTCATCAAACAAAAATATATTCCAGCATCTCAGTATCCCCAAGGAAGACCAGATGACCATGGAACAGACTTCAGTTAACAATCTTCACTCATTCACTCCTAGAGTCTAAGTTGATATTGATTTGTACATTTCCATTATACTATGATAACAAGTCAGTGTTAACCTGTTCTGAATGCTTACGTTAATATGTCTCATGTGATAATGCTTCCTGCTGCTTTTTTATTTTTTGGAAGTGAAGCATTTCTTTGAGAAATTATCACCTTTACTCAGGGGAAAGTCATATGGTAACACCAATGAAATGTTTTTGTTTTGTTTTGTTTTTTAGAGACAGGATCTCATTTTACAGTTCAAGCTGGCCCTGAGTTCAGGCTTGAACTCACAGCAATCTTCCTGCCTCTGCCTTCTGAGTGCTAGAATTATAAGCATGTGTCACCATACTTCGCACTTTGGAATGTGGTACTGATTGCTGGTGGGCATTTTTGTATGTGTTACGGGGGACTGAACTCAGGACCTTGCACTTGCCAGGCAGGCACTGGAACCATTGAGCTAAATCCCTGGCCCACCAATTAAATTTCATACAAATTAATCATGAACACTTTCAGTTCACCTGAGTTGCTGTTACAGTTGAGTAGAAATCTACCTTTGTCCTGAATAAACAAGTTTCTGTGATTGTGTAGAGATTTAGCAAAGAGATTCTTGCTAAAACCAAAATTGTATTATCAAATATTCCCTCTTCACTAGATTATGGTCCCTAATTGGTTCAGTTTGTTCTCTCTGGCTACCTCTATTATCGGAAAGTCCCCACTCCCATTAAAACATCGCATAAAGCAAGAAAACCTAGAGCACAGATTTGAAAGGAACAGACTTGGAGACTGAAGTTTCCCTTCAGGAGGTTTGTTGGAGATTCTCTTGGAAAATATGAGGAAAGGTGGTTGGAGAAATGCTAGCAGAAGCAGAGCTTTGGTACAGTTATGTCAATGGTTGTAGATATTTCTGTGGGAAACCTCCACCTGGGGCAGCTTTACAGATATTTTAGTGTCTTGATGCAATGTTCTAGTCTTTTATAACCAGTTATTACCTATAGACTGCCCTTAGGGAAGGAGTGACTTTGATCAGACTACTCTTTGGCCAGCACCAATTCCTAGATGGAACCTAATCTGAAAGCTATCGCCCACCAATATCTCCAGAAATGAAGACATGAGTGCAGCAGTCCTATACTGGAGATCTGGCCATGTAGACGTGCTTCCATAATTACCAGAACACTTCTCAGGTGTGAGAAATGGTTAACTTGAGTGCAACAATATCAAAACTAATTAAGACAGGCAATGCTTGTGAGCAGTGGATGACATTCAAATTATTCTATAGAATAGTTATCTTTAAATATCTTTAGAAAAGCCAGCCTCTAATTTTCCACTGGGACCATACGGAAGTTTTAGTCAAGATTATCATTAGCTTTAATGAGAATCCTTAGTACAGAATGTCATGTGCTAGTGAAATTAAAAACATCCCTACATGATAAACTTGGAGCATTCCTTTGATTACCTCAGCTTTTAAATTAATATAAGATTTTTCTGTGAAGATTTTATAAAAATATCCTTAAAGACATTTTATATTTTTAAATCCCTAGTAGATTTTCCAATATATTAGAATGAAACATATGTTTAAAGATGTTTCCATTAATCTGGGTTATAAAGTATAAGTGAAAAGAATTGGATAAAACAGGGTGAATTCTAAACATAAAATAAATCAGTTTTGAAGTTCTTCAAGGTGCAGAAGAGGATAGTAGTAGAATGTTTTGTATTTTGATGTTTACTGATGTAATTACTCCCATGGAAAAAATAAAACCAGATGTTTAGTGAGGATAAAAGAATGACAAAGTGATGTAAATGAATCAAACAAATCAAATTTACTAGTTGAATGAATTGGTCAATTTGTATTTATCACTAGAGGATCGACTGATATGGAAAGAATGATGTAACAGATGGTGTAGATGCATAGCTCCATTTAAGTCAATTAACAAATAACTGACAGATGTACTCATGTTTATTATGTGGGCTATTTCTCAAATATTTAAGATTTACAAGCCATAATTATAGTTAGTTCTTTGCATAAATTGCCTTAAATGAATTACTAATGCTTGTAATCCAGACTATTAGAATGTTTAACTATAGTTAACTCATCCTTATGGTTTATTTGTTCAATAAAACAAATTATCTTGTTCTATACCAAGTTTTTTCCTTAGCCCACTAAAATTACACCTTCAGAAAAATGAACAGTTCAGTAAAATGAATGTTAATTTTTATGATAAGAGTAAAATCTACATACACATTGGATAAATAGAATAGTTCTGTTCTTACTAATGTTTTAGTTACTAATGTACACTGTTGTCATAGAATTTTATACTTTTTTGTGAATGTTATGCTATTTGAGTTATCTTACTCTTTAGGCTTGGTCATAAATTTGATCTACTTTATATTTTCATAAAGAAAATAGATTCTAGGCTGTATATCACAATTCTATACCCAGGTTAGGAAATTTGCAGTTTTATATGTTGATAACAATTGTACTGATAAAATATTATTGACTAATAATAAAATAAAAAATCTTAAAATACATATGAGAAAAGTTTTCTTAAGTATATGTGTCCCCATTACTTCACCCCCAAAACAAATATAAAATTGAAATAAAATGTGAAAGTGTAAGAGACACTGAACAAGAGCCCCATGGAGCAGAGGCGTTCAGGGAGCCTCTGGCTAAGGACCCGAGTCGTTGGCGTGCCACAAGGACAAGTGTGTGCATTCCTATGGGACGGTGGAGTTTCCATGCTGGGTGCCACAGGTTACTGTTGGGCTACAGGCTACCATCTCTGAATTCTCTAAACTGAAGTGTAAAATAATAATAAAAAAAGACAAATGATCTAGAAAGTTTACATAAATAGACACGGGGATTGAACAATATACAACTTAAAGCACTGATGCAATCCAAAATCAATTTGAGATACTGAGCTGAAAGAAAGGAATGATAATTACTCTCTACTATTTGTCAAATAGAAATGCACATAAGAAAGAAAGAAAGAAAGGAAGGAAGGAAGGAAGGAAGGAAGAAAGAAAGAAAGAAAGAAAGAAAGAAAGAAAGAGAGGGAGAAAGAAAGAAAAAGAAAGGGAAAGAGAAAGAGAGGGAAAGAGAAAAGGAGGGAAAGAATGAAAGAAAGACAGGGAAATGGGAAAAATGAGAATGAAGTCATGTCATGTACTGGTACAAATTTTCAATGTTGATTGTGGTCACAATGTGTATATAAAATGTACCAATAAAATCATTTATTTAAAAAACATTGATGAAAAATGATTTTCAGAGTTAAAGATAAATGTTTATTTTCAAATTGTGGGAAAATCAAATCTCTAGGAAGATAAAATAAGTCTAAAAGAAAACACAGTATTCTGAACTACAGATTATCACAAAGTGACATGAAGAAACTTAAGAGAAATGACAGATTATTTGTATAGACATAACTGGGCAGATATTTGATTTCCCATTAGGAACAATAAATGCATGTCAACAATGAAATAATATTTTCAAATAACTGGAAATAAAACTTACATATTTCTAAACTAGTACTCAGAAGCAAAGATTAAACATAGACATTTGGAAATGTAGACATAAATATAAGCCATTGCTTATAAATCCTCATAGAAACATATACTAAAGAATGCACTTCACCAAGAAGAAAACTGAGTTTACAAGGAAATTGCGAAGAGAATAGTTAGCAAAACAATTGAACGAACCCTTAAAAATACTGAAATTGCTGAGAAACCTTAAAATAACTGCTTTGGTTCTAGGATGAGAAAACTAAAGTATAGAAAAATATAGACTAAAATAAGAGATGATAGGAAATAAAAGGGAGGTTTTTAGAGATGGGAGAAGGAGGTAGGGAGGGATGCAGAGAGAGGAAGATGGAGAATAAATATTTAGTGAGATATAATGCATATGTTCCTGTGCCCCAGTACTGATATGCATGCTATGTATTATAAGGACACACTAATAATAAAACATTGTAACATTAAAAAAAAGCACAAAGTAGAACTTAAGTATTGAAGTAGTAATTACAATTACTAAAGAGAGAAACCTGAAGGAAATGTAATTTGTTATACATTTCTGGATATTGAATGACAGTGACATTAATTAGCCTCAGATATTATTAGGAAGATATATGACTAAATGTATGTTAAAAATTTAAAGAAATGAAAATGCTACAACAATAAAGATTATATCATTTAATTTCTAAAACTGGAAGTCTACAAGCTAAATGAATATAGGAAGACAAAAACTATTATGAAAAATATAGTGTCATAAAACAGAATATAATGTAGAAATAAATCCTACTATATTAGGAATCAGAATAAATATAATGCACTAAGCATTCATATGAAAAGATAGATTATTAGGTTTTATTTAAAAAGAGATGAATAGCAATGATGATGTTTCCTGAGAAAAGGTAAAAACTAAGAATAATAAAACTTTTTCTATTTGCAAAATAATGAAAAGAGGCACAGAATAATTTTATCAGAAATATATAGTATTATAACAAAGGAGTATTATATATTAAAGTCAAAGTAATGTTTTTCCAGAATATGTAATACATGTGAGGCAGTACGCCAATCAAAATGGCCAGTATATGAAGCCAACTGAGTAGCACCAGGAGAAACTAAGAAATGCATATTCGTGGCTAGGGAGAACTTGGATTCTTCAGAAACTGACAGAGCAGTGGACAAGAACATTATGGAAGGTCATTGGAAATTAATGATACTTAAAATGAAGCTTTTTAATTTTTGGTCAATATGGTTTGGTAGAGCCATTTAGGGGAATAATCTAATTATGTTCAGTTTAAGATGTACAATATACATATACTAATAATTCTGTTTCTAGATATACTTTCTAGGGAAAATACTGCAAATGTTCACAAATGCTCCTGTACTCTGCAGTGAATAAGGATAAGTGCGTTAATTGTACAAAAATGAAGGTACCTTGAGACCATAATGTTAAAAGAAATATAACAAACACACAAGCTTAAATATCTCATAGCTTTTCTTATACAAGAAAGCCAAATAATAAATGAAATGCAAACTAAAAGATAATAGAAAGATCTTTGTCAAAAGGAAGGGGATCAAGAGAAAAAGGGAAGTGGAGGGAGGGAGGAAAAAGAAACAAAAAAGGAATTAGAATATGTTCAACCTTCAATTCTCAATTAGAATTAGTTCCACCCTTGAACTAATTTGGTAATCACACATCCTCAATCCCAGCAGCACATACCCTACATCCTCTATCTCCAAAAATCTACACCTGTGACTCTAAGGGGATAAACACAGGTACAAGCCATAGCAACTCTGTATTGCAATCATTTGCCAATTAAAAAAATCCTTCATAAATTTTACTTTAGTGGTAAAAACTGGAAACAACTTAAGAGCTGTATAACAGGATGCCATCTATTACTTAAAAATGTGTGAACTATATGTTTATGGACAATATGAAGAGAATTTTAAAAAGAAAATATTTGAGATATCAAAATAAATATTGGAAAATGGTCTTATATTTGTCATATAAATACAAAACAATACATCATATTTACAGATAATGACAAAAATAAAAAACTAAATCTTAGTTCTAAAGGGGCTAGCTGAAATCGAGGAATAAGAGAACATAAAAAGAAACTGTTTTATTCTTTTCAAGAAAAGAGAGAATTTATTAAATGAATAGAGAATTTCCATTTGTTGTGAGTTATAAGTACATTTGTGTTTTTACATGAACTGTTTGCATATTAAATTCAACTCCAAAAATATTTATTCTCCATTGGTAGTCATCAAGACATTCTACCAAGTACAGGATGAGCGGAATTTAATATTTTCAAACTTTTAGGAAATTTGTGACATGATAATAAGTGTATTTGAATGCTGTAGTTGCACTTAACATTTATTTAGTATTGTCAATTTCAAAAAAAGTCCACAATGTCCTATATATCCTATCCTTATTATGTTTACTGAACATCTGCTATATCCTGGCTATTACAATCATTCTTGAGATTGCAGTTCTTATTATAAAGAGCTCAATCTACCCAGTGATGCAGATAAAAATGTTTGAAAATTTATGTTTCAAAAATTAGAAGAGGAAAAGGCTAAGAAAAGGAATTTTAAGTAGAACATCCGGTGGAAAGTGGGTAGTGTAGAGATTTTTAAGGACAGGAACAAATGGTTACACATTTTTAAAGGGGACTTTCTAAATAACAGCTACATATAGAGGTTTCAGAATTAGAAATGCTAATTTATTTAATGGGAAAAGGAATTATAATATGGTCCTATCGGTATTATATACCCCTAACAATACATATCAGGGACCAATAACAAATATATAAGGTAAAATAGTAAAGACATTCCAATTTAAATTTAGAAGGTGAGGATTCTAATGGCCACTGTAATTATTTAGGATTGCTGCTAAAGTTCTAGATCATGGAATAAGACCTTGACTTGGATGACGATAGCAGAAACGTTTTGTTTTCAGTGAACTTAAATTGCAGAGAACAGTGATACTGATTATGCTCAAAGCAGCCTGCAAAGAGCTAACCCCACAGTTGGTTTCTTTTGAGTCTGGCTAAAGCCTATTTGCTGAGCTCATTGTAACATACTCAAATTCTGTTCCTACAACTAAAACCTTCTGACTAGAAAGACAATGCTGTCATTACAACTACATATCATGTCTATTCTATTCCTAATTTGAGAATGTTTTGTCTTGTTCTTTATGAGCCTTGTTTACATTAATTTCCATAGAAACCGTACAAATGAGCGCCTAGGCCTGGACAGTACCTTTGCGGGTTGCACCAGCACTGGCTGTCCCTGGCATCTACTTTGTTTCTCTTCTGTCTCTTAGTGTATTTCTTCTCAGGCCTGTTTTATGCTGGGCAAAGTTACTGGAACCAAACTACAGGGGTCTCTGGCATTAACTATTTAAGAAAACCAGGAAATTTGACTAAAATGTTCATACTGAAAAGAGAATATGTTAAGATAGTTTCTTTTGTACTATAGTAACAAGATGTTAAGTTGAAAGATTTGACTGAACTCCAAATTATAATGTACTATGTGTCACACCCACAAGTTGAATTTTTAGAGAAGGAATTTGTGAAAGTACTGAATGAGTCATTTCTATCAAGGCTGTAAGAGTCAGGTGGCTGGAGATTCAGTGGGTTTTTATCTAAAAAAAAAAAAAAGTACATTCTTGGTCGTGTCTCCCACCCAATGGGAAGTGAGGGGTTCCTTGACCCACTTCCTCAGATCTAGCGAGGAGCTGTGACCAGGACTCCCCAGAGAAACTGATGTGGGTGTGTGCCTCCTACAGCTGTGTGGTACCATGGATCCGTGTTTGATTTGGGCTTGTGAAATTTGGGGCAAAAATATTGTAGCTGGCATTATGTGTGACTTGATAACTAAGTTTCTTCCAGTAAAATAGTGCAAGCCCATGACGTCCTTTTTTTCCTTCCTCCTTTCTGTTGCTAGTTGGCTCTGGAGCCATTGTCTTAGAGTTGAAATGACTCATGGTATTGGAGAAGCTAGAAAGGCTCTGGGCTCCCAACACTTAGGAAGCCACCATTCCAATTCTAAAGGGTATATACCTGGGTTTAATTTTATATGACAGAGCAATTAAACTATCTTACTCTCCTTAAGCTAGTGTTATCTGGGGCTTTTCTGTTATGGATGTAATGGTTGCGCATCAGGGTTGAGATATTTTTCAGTATTTACTGCATTACTGTGTCTAGGATTCTAATTTGGTCTAATGAACATAGTCTTTTGGAACTTCTGCACTTAAAGATTCTCTACTTCTTGGGCCGGGAATTTAGCTCAGTGGTTCTGGCACCTGCCTTGCAAGCTCAAAGGCCCAGGTTTAATTCCCGGTAACCACATACAACAGTGTAAGGCATGGTGACTCATGCCCACCAGCAATCAGAACCACATACCACAGTGCTGGGCATGGTGGCTCACTCCTGTGAGCCTAGCACTCAGGAGGCAGAGGCAGGAGGATTTCTGTGAGTTCAAGATTGAGCTCAGAGCCAGCCTGAACCACAAAAGAGACCCTGTCTCAAAACAAACAAACAAACAGATTCATTACCCACAAGAAAGTGCAAACCAGAGAGAAAACATTAACATTCTCAACTTGCAAGTTCAAAAGGCCCAAATGCAGTTTGCAGACATAAAAGTTTCATTTGTTTTCTTCCCTTTGATAAAGATCTGAGTCAGACAGCAAAAGAAGGGTTTCTGAGAAGAGGCTGGCTTTCCTGGTGAAGCTACACAGGATGGAGGAGATACGGAGACCACAGAGCTCTAGTGATCTTGGAGTCATGGGAGCTGGTGCTCTGCTTCCTGTCTTTGTGTCTGAGAGCTTCCCAGACTATGAGGATAAGAGGGTACATAGAGATGGCTTATTGAAGTGCTACAGATAGAAATAGCTCTGGCATCTCTGCTGATTTCCTGTGCCCTCAGACTTTTAGGGAAGAGCTGACTGAATTCTATGGAAATCAAGAGGGTGAATGGAAGGTTCCAGATATTGCTCCTGGATTTTCCAGTACAGTGGTTATTACAAGAGGAAACCACAAGGGAGAATTGTGTGAAGAAACCATAACAAAGGAGCAGAAAAATCTGAACATTTCAGCCATGAGTCCAGATAAAGTAGGCAGAAGCTGTCAGTGGCTAGACAATTTCTTCACAATCAACTAGGTTAAATTTTCTGAGTACACAGAATGGTCCTGAGCAATTCATAGTAGGATGTATAAATGAACTAATAAATTAAAAAACTGAAAATAGAAGTGCTAAGGAGCATGAGAACAGTTATCAGAGGAAGCAGAGCTAGAGGATGATTATTCAGAGAGGGTATTTAACCTCTACTAAGAAGCAAGATAAATATTATAATTTTTAAACTGAATATTTAATTATATAGGCTCTGCATTTTCATAAATAAAAATAACTATCTTTAAATAATAATAAAATTGAAGTACCTGGGAAGTAAAGTTTTTTTCTAAGTTTTCCCAAGATTCCTGCAGGTTACATCAGGTAGGTAGTATTTAAAATCACTTTTCAGAAAGAAAAATGATCTTAGAACTATATTTAACTTTAAGCAGTCTCTAGTAAGTTTTAAAAATAGAAGAAAAAGCAGTAGTTTTAGTTTTTGTTTAGGGTTACAACTTTCATTTTAATTATTTTGTTTGTTATTTCATTTAAGAGTTCAGTTTAACTAAGAGTTCAGTTACATTATTTTGTATGTTTTGAGGCATTTTCCAGGGCATTTTAAGAATGAAAATGTTTCCTTGCATTATATGCCACTAGTTAAATGAATATTTTCCATACATTTAATTTCTCTAAGTGAAAAAAAAAAATCCTCAATCTCCACGATTGGAAATCATTAAAAGAATAAATATGTTCTTGGATAATATCATGTAACAACCCTACCAAATTAAGATTCCTGGATTGCTATCATGATTTTTACATAACTGATTTCTTTAACTTCTGCAGAAATGAAGGTAGAATCCCAAACTGGATATGAAGAATTTGGTTCTTGTGGATGGATAAAGATTGGAATGTGGAAACTTAAAGATCTCCCAAGAAGACCAGATAAAGTCGCTGTCCAGCACTGAGTCCCTTTGGGTGTTACTGTACTTTGCTCATAAAGATTTCTACCTACTCAATGAATCCATAGGTTGCTGGAAAGATGGATAGTTGAATGTACAGATAAAAGAGAAGAGCAGAATTTATCATGAATGCCAAATCCAGAATAAAAATGACTGAAGAATTTACTTCTGGGTTATCAGATGGTGGGCCACTCTAAGGAGCAAAGAATCTCTCCCTGGTCTTCTTTTCTTTCTGCCCTGATGACTTTAACTCATATCTAAGCCCAGAGGCTACCTGGAGAGGTGTGAATGATGAGTGTAGAAGTACTCTCGTTAAAGCCTCAGTAAGATTTGACACCCAAGCAGCAAAGCTTGTAAACCCTGAATGAAATGCTCTTCCCTACCGAATCACAAAGCGTGGTGAAATTTTAACAGATGGTCCCTGCACAATGAGTTTATTTTTGACCACTTACCTCCTGAAACTAACAGGAATACTTGAGAGACAGTTTACATGAATGACTGCCTTCGTGGACAGGTGTTGAAGGTTAGAGCCAATATATTTGAATTTTCCTGCTAATCTGACTTAATTATAGGCCTTACCTGGCAAGACCCTGAGAGCAAGCTTCTTTAACTTTTGACTCTTACAGACCTTTGTTGTTTCACCCTCCTTCTAGCCTTGGCTAATTAAGGCCCATTAACTTGAGATAACCAGAGACCTTGGGTTAAGTAATGCATGTCCTTAGAGCCACTGATAAAGCTTCTGTCATAAGTAACATGGCACGGCTGATACTGACCTCAAGTAATTCTTTTCAGGGGACAATGAATGACTCAACCCATGGGAATTCTACAACTTCAAACAAGTGTTTGATATTATAATCTTACTCAGTTAACTTTTCAGACATTGATGTCCCTCCCTAGTAGTAGCTAGGGAGACATAGAGACAACTCAGTTTGACTTTGGGAGCTCAACATTTATTTATAATAGTCAGATTATTATCTCGTCCTTTGTAATGGTGAGAAGTACATACCGGCCTGTTTGCATTCTCTTAATTCAGTTTGTGAGTAAGAAAACAAATTGAATAAAGAATTTGAAAGCTATTTCAAAATTAGAAAAGCTTTCAAATGCTATTTGACGTGTGGCACACTGACAGGCAAACTTACATATTTTGGAGCAACATCCAAAAAAGCTGTAGTTTCACTTATGCAGAGAATGATGTCAAATCAGACTCATCTTGACGAGCACAGGCTGGTGTAGGACCCTCTTTTAAAAATAGAAGCATCCTGACTAATCTGTTCTGCTGGCAACAGATCTAAAGACTATAGAGTGTTATTTATGAAGATTTGAGCAAAAGAAGACTAGGAAAGATAGATTTCTTTTCCTAAAGCACTTGAGATATATCCATCATTTAGTTAGAGCTGCAAAGAAATTTCACTTAAATATTAATTTTTATATAAAATTAGCAAAAGGCATTTAGCTCATTTAAAATTTTGATTATCAAATATTAAATAATGATTATATGTTTTTTGCACCACAAAAATACTTGGTAATTTTCTGACAATGTATTGTCTCTTGGAAAAATAACAGAAGAAAACCAAACTTTATTCTCTAGATTTCCTAACAAAATTCTTGAATTTGTCTTTGTGGAGATAATAAAATTATCACAGGAAACTTTGCCAAGCATATACTGTCAGCAATGTAATGTATTTTTAAAGGTTAGACATTTATTTCATCAAGGTTTACTTTAGTCTAGTTCTATATTGAAATTATTAAACTGTTGCTCCAATGACTTTTCTATTGAAACCCACAAGTGTAGTTTTAGTGTTGAAAGGGCAGAGAAAGTTGCTTTGGCCTATGGGGGACATTGGTGGTAAGAAAGGATATCAACATACACTGAGCAACTTCATGGTTCAGGTTATGAATGAGGAAACCTAAGAATTGGGAAAGATAGAAAAGGAAGAGAAAGAAGGGGAGGAGGGATAAGGATACGATAATTATTCTAAACACAATCTACAATCGGGGCTTAGATTTGACTTGCTGAGTGTGATGGAGCTGACCAGCTCTAAGAACTGACTGAGTCTGGTTGGTGGTTCCTCCCAGCTTCTGTGGGTAGCTTCACTGAGACTATGGCAGGAATGCTTTGGCCACAGCAGTAAGCCAAGCCTGCAAACCCAGGCATTTCCTTCTTTGGAGAGCTAGCTGTTAAATGTTTCACATAACATAATCACCAACCTAGAAACTCAGTGGGTTTTTGGTTTTATAAAGCACATTCCCGGTGTAGCAATTTGGAATGAGAAATATCTACTATTAAAACATGCCTCCTCCTTTGCTCTGTTATCTTAAGTTTTGGGGCATCAATGGTTTTGAGAGTTCAGAAGATCTCTTAAAAGAACTTTGTTGGGCCAGGGATTTAGTTCAGTGGTTCCAGTGCCTGTCTTGGCCCAGGTTTGATCCTCATTAACCACATACCATACTGGGCATGGAGACTCACACTCAGCAGCAATCAGTACCACATACCACTTCAGTGACCGCTTCAGTGTCAGTCTTCAGTAAAGACATCAAGCTTTTATTGATAATATTATTTTCTATATACTTTATGCACTAACCATTTTCAGAATTATATGTTTAAAAGAAAAATTAAATTTGTTTTAAAGAGAGTATTTTGATATCCCAGGTAACATAGAGATTGGAAATATCGAAAAACCTGAAGATTTATTTTTGATAATTCATTGTGAATGAATAAGAGAAATATAAATTACACATAAATTCTTCATATTATACAGGATGTTGGTAACTCACACACACAGATGAACAGATATTCTAAGGCAAAATGGAAGACAAATTGTTAGTACCTAAGCATTTCTATAATTTAATACATCAAGAATATTGTGGAGCTAAAAATATACTATAAGAAAAGTAAAGACCTGAAGGAGAGCTCCTGGGTGGAAGGTTTTGATCTACACCTCTGACTTTTTATGTACACTAGGTAATTCACCTTGCTTTCAATCTTTCTTCAGGCCAAAATGTAGTAGAGAGAAGACCGAGAGGTAGCCTGGGATGAATTCTACCTTATCCATAGTAAGCAGTAAAATAACATTTTAATGTTTCACATAGGGTATAAAAATGTGGAGGATAAAGCATTTTTGCTTTAAATAAGGCTCAGTTTTCATGATGTGTTTCCTGATACATAGCAAAATACTGGGAAATGAGGATACAGGGAGAAGACGGCTATTTACAAGAGGAAGAGAAAGGACTCGGGAGAAAAGAAGTCCTATACCTCCATTCCAGACTTCTCACCTTCAGAACTGGAGAAAATAAGCTCCTGTTGTTTAAGCCATCATGTGAGTGAGACTTTGTCATGGATGCCCGCCCTTGCACACAGATGTACTGGATTCATGTCCCTTCAGAATTCCATATAAACTCTCTTGAAATATTATTTTTCATTTTCCATATGTTTCCATCTCTCTACTACAACTGTCTCTTAGGATGGCTGGATAGCAAGAGACAGAATTCTTCTCTTTAGTAAAGGAGATTTACTGTAAGAATGGAAAAACAGATGATAATGTTAGGGAGATATATGCTGTCGTGTATTGAATTGTGTCATTTATGTAGGCATTCCTTTTGAAGAGGTTAATTATATTTTTGGTTTTTTCTTCATAATGATATTTGTTACTATATGATAATAGAGTTTCAGGAGTCTATAAAACTGAGAAAATACATGTAAATCATGTAGAAAAGTACCTGGATAGGACAATGACAATAAAATTGATTTGTTTTCCAGTTTGTTCTCTGAGCATTTAAGGTAGTGAAATTCAAAACAAGAAATAAACAATAGCTTACACATGATCTATATGTTAATGTTGCTAATTATACTACTAATGGAGATATACCATTTTGTTCATGTACAATAAATTATTTCTATTTAACAGACAAAAAGACCAGAGTATTTTTATTTATATGACCAAGGGCACATATTCATTTATATCTAGTGACAAGTTATACAGGTAAAGATCTGAGAATTTTTGCTTTTGTAACTAATGGCACATATTTACTTAAGGTTAATGACAAGTTACAATTTTCACTAGTGAAAATATTGAAGTTCACAGTTTGGATTTATTGTTTTAGAAAATTAAAGTGAAGAATATTTTAATTACAATGTAGCTTTCATATTTTGAAAATTTATAAACAAATGCATTTTAATCTCTGGCTACTATTCTTGTCTCTAATAGTCACATAGGATATGCTTGTCAGTATCTACATATGCTAGCTAGAGGTGATCTTTATTTATATTTTGAGGAAATGTATAAAATTTGAGCTACTCTGTACTGATTTTTTTCTGTATTATAGATCGAACTTATGGCTTTGTGCATGCGAGGCAGGTACTCTGCCCTTGAGCTAATAATTCTAGAATAACTGTTCTAGTCCAACCCTAGATTAACTGTACCTAGAACATAGCTTTTTAGAAAACTACATGTGAAGTGATGATAAGTTGTATATTTTTCTATACGTATTTGTGGATGACAAACTACAGAGACTATCTTTTTGAAAACAAAGGATATTTTGGCCACCCTGCTTCAGACTTATTGGTAGACCTGAGGGGTCATGTTTGGATTTATGTTTATTTTCTTTTCATCGACTCGTCTTTTTAGTTGGAATAAGAGATGACTTTTTAGAATTGACTTACAATAAACAACCCAAGGTTAACTTGGAGTACAAAAAGGTGCTGTAAAATGAGTTCTTATTTTTTTTTCCATTATATAACAGTCCTCTTCTCTACTTTTCCAATAAATCTGGCAGTGTTATTCTGCTTGCCTTCTATCAAGTGCAGGCACACAAACACCCCCCAGCACACACACACACACACACACACACACACACACACACACACACACACCTCATCCTTGCAATCTCGTCATATCCCATGACTGCCTCTTGTACATCTCAGACTACCATTTTGCTCCTCTTTAAAAGCCTGTGTAAATAATGAATTCAAGACTGGATAAAAGCAACATTTCCAAAAGGGATATTCAACCTTCAGTCATGACATCTCTCACATGAATGAATTCTTCAAGGATGGTTAGAGAAAACCTCACCAGGACTGAACGTGCAGCACAGGAAAAAGCTGCAGAGAGGGAAATCCAGATAATTCCCTATGATTAAAATCACAGATTTCTTTTTTCTAAGTCAAATCTTTATTGATACATTTTAGATACCATCATAGTCACTTTCAGCATTGAGAATTTGTACCAGTATATGACATCACTTGATTCTCATTTTTCCCATTCCCCTACCCACCCCACAACTTCAGCCCCATTTCTTTCACAGACATTCAATGGTTATCCATTGTACACCAGGTGCTATTTAGAACACAGGCATTTAGCAAACCCATCATACTTCAAAAACATGAATCAGAAATAAAGGCACAACATCACTTCACACTGTAGAAAGTATACAGCCTGCAGAGAAATCTACATACTTAAAGTGTGGATGGAGGTTGGGAAGTCGATTTAAGTGACATCAAGCAAAGTACAACAAAAATTAACTCAGATGTGCAAAAGCCTCATGGCTATGTGTCTAGTCAGAGAAATTCACTTGACGATGTACACTTCATAAAATCATAAAACTGTCACAATGCGAAGATAGATGTGACAAAGGAAATTCAACAATCAGCTCATGTTCTGAAAGACATTTCACACAAACTGAAGAACTGACAGTTTTTTACCTGGTCTTACTGACATTTTCATGCCCTGGAGCATAAAAGAAATGATGGTAGTAAGAAATACTTTAGGCTTCATTTAGAACAGCAAGGAGCATTTTGCCTCATAAAGTGCAAGTGAATGGAGTTTTTGGAAAACCTACCCATATCATTTTAGAATGTGGAGCATCTTAGAAGGGATATTCATCGCAGTTATTCTAGCCTTTAAGGAAGAAGATTTCAGAAAATTTGAGTGTAAAAAAATGCAGAAGAAAGTTCAGAAAAAGAGCAAAAGTGCTAATGACAAAACTCTTAATGTGTATCTCTAATTTTAATGAGCAGAAAAGAAGGTTGTTAGTGGAATAACATGATATAGCTATGGAGAGAAATTTATTATGTTAGATTGTAAAACTGCACAGAATATGAAAAGGAAAATACACAGCTTAAAGGAAGATAATTCTAATATAAAATTATTTCATGGGTTAATAGGAATAGTTTGAGAAGGTCAACCTCTATGGTGAGGTAAAGTTTGCAAAATTTGCTACTTAATATAGACTTTGTCTTCAAATGAGCATGAGTAGGGCTATTTTTGCGTGAAGTCAAAACTGCATGACATTTACTCCTGTGCATTCTCACACTCTAGTCTTTCTATTAAACAGAGACTTACCTAATATTAAGATAAAATTCCTTTTATCTTCTAGAATTTCCCGAGTATGAATATTTAAGATTCATTAAACTTTCAAATTAGACACCCAGTCTGTCATTTCTGGAAAAGGATCAGCCCATGTGAAAGATATTTTAATGAATGTATTAAGAGATTGGGAAGTTACAGGAAGAAGACAAAATGGTACTTTGAGATATAAAACTAAATGAAGTCATATTTCCTGCTTTCTGGAACAATGCCTCTAACTAGCTCTAACTAGCTGTGATAGCATTATTATTAAGATTAGTATACAAGAGAGAAAAATGGAAGCAAAAATGGGAATTGAGCATTGTTCAACTTGCTTCTTCTGAAAAGGAACTGGGCATCTTTACTGAAAAGGACTTCTGGTATATCTACAGGCACACTCTCCTGACCCACAGGAAGTCAGGCCCAGCTTTGGCCTAGATCATAAGGGAATTCAGGAATATGGAAGAGAAAGGTGTTTTGGTGACAGGCACACAATGGGATATTTACCATTTATACTGGTAGTCAGAAAAATTAGGTAAATCTGGAATGACTTAGGAAAGTTGAAGTCTTTAAATATGAATTATTGAATTCTTGTCAAGGCAAAATGATTTTCAGAATGACTGTAGAATACTAATGGACAGAGAAGTAGTTAAATCCAAGATCTTTCCTAAAACAAATACAAGAAGAGGTCACTCTCCTGCTTGAAAACTTTTGTGACTTCTCATTGCATTTAGTTAGCATCATTTCCTTCTTGATTATGTTCTCAATCAAATATGTTTCCTTTTATTCTATCCTTTTCTTTCCTGACAAATCTTATTACTTTTAAACCTTTATTTTGAGACATAGATTCATATGCAGAAGTAAAATGTGATCAGTTTACAAATGGTTTCTCATATCTCCACCAGCTTTCTCCCACTGAGAATGCCTGACATAATTATGGCACACTCTTACAATCGGGCATCAACTTTGGCATAAACTGTTGACCTCATTCAAAGCTCAGACAAGGTACAAAACAGTTACATCACAAAATACATCAGCATTGTTTTAATTTACATGTCCTGAATGCTGGTGATGTAGAGCATTTTCTTATGTGTGTATTTGCTGTTTTTACCTTTTTGTCTGAGATGTGTGTATTCAGCTCAGATGCTGATTCTTGAATTGGGTGTTTAAATGGGGAGTGTTTTCTTCAGTTTTTTATATCGTCTCGCTATTAGTCTTTTGTCTGAAGAAGAACTGGTAATTTTTCCCAACTCTTTTGATTGCTTCTTCATTGCGTTGGTAATTTCTTTGGCTGTGCAAAAACTTTTTAACAAGACATGATCCTTGTTGGTGATTCTTTATATTTCTGGTGTGATCAAAGTTTTGTTCTTAAAGGTGATGCTTCATCAGTTCTACCTATTCTGTCTTCTAGCAGATTCAGTGTTTCTGTTTTAATATCAGATCTTGAATCCACTTTGATTTTAGTTTGGTGTGTGGTAAGGGGAATGCATCTCGTTTTGTTCCTTGGCATGTTGAAAGCCAGTTTTCCCAGCACTCCTTATTAAAGAAGCTATCTTCTTCCAGTGAAGGCAGTTTGGCCCTTTATCAAACATATGGTGGCTAAATGTGTTTGGAGTTGTTTTAGCACCTTCTAATTTGTTTCATGGACCCTTGCCTCTGGTTTTTGTTTGCTTTTGCTTTTTTGCCAGTACCATGCTTTTCTTTTCTTCTCCTTCTTCTTCTTCTTCTTCTTCTTCTTCTTCTTCTTCTTCTTCTTCTTCTTCTTCTTCCTTTTAATCACAGTAGCTTTGTGGTATAATTTCAAGTCAGGGATTTCAGTGCTCCTGCCTTGCCTTTGTTTTCAGAATTGTTTTTGTTGTTCTGAGCCTCTGCTGGTTCCAAACGAATTTTAGGAATGTTTTCTCTAGTTCTGTGAGCTATGCTAAAGGTATTTTGATTGGGATTACTTTAAGTCTGTGTAGCAACTTCGGGAGTGTGGCTATTTTTAATATGTTGGTTCTTCCTACCCATGAGCAGGGGATATCTTTCATAGTAGATTAATTAATGGTCATCTTGGAACATCCAGTTGAACTGAGTCATCTTGGTTCTGGATGTGAAAAGCACACTTAAGAATTATTGCCAGTGGGAGCAGCAGGCGGCTAGGGAAACGGCGACTGTGGCACTGAGTCTGCGTCACCGAATCTGTGCCAGGGTTAGAGCTTACTGGCCTCCAGGCCCATGCCGGAAGAGCACCCAGGGACTGAGTTTAGCAGTGGGCAGCTAGGGAAACAGCGACTGTGGCACCGAGTCTGTGTCACTGAATATGCACTGGGGTTAGAGCTTACTGGCCTCCAGGCCCACGCTGGAAGAGCACCTAGGGACTGAGGTTAGCAGGTCAGAGTCTGACTTTCTCCACAGTAACTGCAGAAGCACATCCAGTCAGCTTGTATTGGTGAGTAGGTGAGCCTGTTGGAACAACAGCCCCTACCATTGCAGCTGCACAAGGCCTACAGCCTACCGGCCTCCAGGCTGACTGCACAAGTGAGCCCAGAGACTCTGTATTGGTGAGCAGGTGGGCCATTGGAACCTCAGGCAGCGCCATTGTAGCAGTTCAGGAGCCACAGTCTTCCTGCTCCTAAAGCAGACAAGAGAAGGTGTTCTGACTGTATTGATTGAGTGTCTCATATGGTGTGCCAGAACTAGGGGTTTTTCTTTAGGTCCCAATACAGACTGCAAAGAACAACCCAGGAAACACTGCTACTTTAAGTTTCCTAACTATTAGGAGGAAAGTGACTTGCAACAAACAGCGCCAGAAAACAGGGCAGGTCAGAGATGAGAAAGCACTAAAAGTCTCAGATACAAAGATCCTCACCTCCAGGTAACACAGGGAGAAGGGAAATAGAGAAGTGTGAAGCCCAGTCTCCAGGGCCCTCAGAAATGGTAACTAAAGCAGATCTAGTAAAATGGAAATCAGAACTGATTTCTGAGATGAAAGCAGAGATATTAGACACTGTCAACATGATGATTAATAAAGCTAAAGAGGAAATCATGGAGTTGATAGAATCCAAGGTAGCAAAAGCAACGGAACCTTTTAAACACCTACAAGCAAGAGTCCAGGAAATTAAGAAAGAAAATGAAAGTTTGCGCAATAGAATGAATTTGGCAGAAGACTGAATTTCAGACCTAGAAGACAGGATCTCAACCAATGAACTGGAAAGGCATAATCTATGGAAAAAAGCAAGCAATAAGGAAAAGTTAAGCCAACAGCTCCTAGAAGATTCGAAGAAGAATAACATAAGATTGATTGGAGTCACTGAGGAAGCAGGAGACAATGCTAAAGACATCAAAAAGCTATTCACACAGATAATGGCAGAAAACTTCACAGAAAAAGGTAAAGAATTGGACATACAACTATATGAAGCATACAGAACACCACATGCCTGTAACATGAAAAAATCTACACCTGGGCATATCATCATAAAAGTCCTAGATATCCAAAAAAAAAAGAATGAAATACTGAAAGCAGCCAGAGAAAAGAAAACAGTCACATTCCAAGGGAAGCCCGTCAGGATCACAGCGTACTTCTCAACTCAAACACTCAATGCAAGAAGAGCCTGGAGTGAAGTCTTCCAAGCCCTAAAGGAAAACAACTTCCAACCCAGACTCATGTATCCTGCCAAACTATCCTTCAAAATTGATGAGAAAATAAGATACTTTCATGACAAAGAACACCTGAAAAATTTCACAAATACGAAACTGGTGCTCTGAAACATTTTAAAGAATATCTTGGAGAAAAATAAGGAAAGTTACAAATCCATGAGACTTAACCGAATCAACCCATGGGACCAAACAAGAAACTGATGGGGAAAGGGCAAAAGTAGAATAACACAGCCAAGAACAGGAAAACATGGCAGCACTAAATTTACCTATATCAGTCATAACGATTAATGTCAATGGACTCAATGCGCCAATTAAGAGATACAGACTGGCAGAGTGGATCAAAAAAGCAAGATCCTACAATCTGCTGCATACAAGAAACACACCTAACTCAGAAAGAAACCTATGGACTAAAAGTAAAGGGATGGAAAACAATACTCTATGCGACTGGAAACAGCAAGAAAGCAGGAGTGGCGATTTTATTTGCAGACAAAATAGACTTCAAGCCAAAGCTGATAAAGAGAGATAAAGATGGACACTATCTTTTAGTTCAGGGAAAAATCCAAGAGACAGAAATCACAATCTTAAATATCTATGCTCCAAA